>RJWM01028097.1:0-26018 GCA_004363535.1 Dasyprocta punctata | reverse complement strand
GAGCCAAGATGGCGCCCATATCCTGCTTCCGTGTTAGCTGTAACCCCGCCTGAGATGATGTATGCCTAGTCACTCGTGACGCCAACCAATGAAAATGTATCCCCTGCTGTAATCTGATTGGGTATTGAGATAGTATATATGTGAGCTCCCGCCTGCGCGGGTAGCAGAGAGAACAGAAGAAGAAGAAGACAGAGGAGCATGGAAGGAGCCGCCACGAGCGGACGCATAGGAGGCTTCTCGGGACGTGCCTCACCGGGGACGATTAAAGCTCGCTTTCTGCTACCACTGCGTTGTGTGTCTTCCTGCCGGTCGGGATAGGCGTGCGACATTTTCCATTGTCTTTATTGTTGTGTTCAAAGTGTCAAAAGACTAAGGGCCCCTCCACTATTGGAAGCTGGTTCGTTCTCATATTATATCCTATCAGTAATTTCTGTAGTTACTGCTGGCATTGTATGTCCTGGTACAGGAATGCTAGAACCATGTTTCAATTTGGTGAAATGTAGCACACCTGAAGCCTTTCAGTTGCCCAGAATTTTCAGTTGGTGATTTCTACATGAGAGATTAATGTCTAAAAGTTACATACTGTAGCAGAGAAACCCATGTATATGACAGGGATATTACGAGACCACATTTAATTATTGCAAAGCATTTAGTACATGATAATAACAGAATGGAAATAACAAACATTTTCATTCTTTATGAACCTACAATTTCACACATGCAAAAGAAATGGTTCATTTGTCCTCCAGAGAACACCAAAGTAACAAGTATATCATACTAACATTATTTTGGTAGAGCAGAGAAATTCCAATGTCCACTAACAGTTGAATGTGTGTATAAAATGGTATATATTCACATAATTGAGTACTACACATCAATGAAAATGATTTACCAATTCAATATTAAAAAGTAGGTAAAATCTCACTAACATATGATTGAATGAAAGAAGTAACAAAAAGAGTACTTACTACATATTTTCACTTATATGAAGTTCAAAAAGAGACAAGGTTAATCTATGCTGTTAGACATAAACATAGTGGTCACTGTAGGATGCAGGGATATTGACTAGAAGAGAGAATGGATGCTTAGGTTGGGGATTATGTTCATATTTTTACCTGAGTAGTAGTTTTCATGAGTGTATTCAATTTCTGAAAATTTAATAAATTGTACACATGATTTTGTGTAATTTTCTGTATGTATATTTCTATAAAAGTTTGTGGCATTTAGAGTGTAGTTTAAAATTGATTTGCTTTGAGATCTATCCAGGTAATGGTAAGAGAACATTTCTAGTGTATGTAGGTAGCTCATGCAAGTGTGGCCTTGGGGTCTATGTCTGGTTCCTTACATATTTCATTCTGGCAATCTCTTCCTATTCTTCTTGCATACCATGAACTAAGTAGCTTTGTTCTGCCATGTGCTTCTGCCATTACTTATCTGCCTTGGAGTCGGCTTATCACGGACTGAAACAGTGAGCAAATGGAACCTTTTTTTGTTCAAGTGATGAGTGTTGGGCATTGTTTCTCTGCAACAATAATGCTAACTAATGCACAAAATACCATAGAAGAGGGGTTGTTGCTATGACTGTACCCAATCATGTGGTTTAGAAGCCTTAGGTACTGGTGTGCTGGATGCATTTGGAAAGGTTTAGAGATACAAGAAGAGAAGCCCTAGAAGGCTAAAAGCAGAGCCTGATGAATTATTTTAGTTAGAGCTCAGAAGGGCAGAATACTGATAGAAATGCTGATGATAAAGGTTAGTTTCAGGAGGTTTTAGTTGGGAACAAGGACTGCATTGGTAGAGGCCAAGTGCCTTTCACCCTGGCAGAAAATTTGTCTGAGTCTTTGTGTAAGGCCAAGACTAGGGACAGTGGATTAATTAATCTGATAGGGGAAATTTCAAGATAGCCTAACATTCAAGCTCTGCCAGGTGTAATGTTGGCTGATTTTAGCTAGATTTAGAGTGCGAATAGAGGGCAAAAAAGAGAAAAGTCTGAATAAATTAAATTTGCCTGAAACAAAATCACATGTAAAGTTGGAGCCAAAGAAGTGGTGGCTGGTGAAGAGATTAGTACCATTAAAAGGAAACACAGTACTTTGTATAGAGACAAGAGGAAATATCCCTTAAGGGCATCTCAGGAATCAGTAAGAACACATCTATCACATACTTAAAGGGGCAAGGCATAATCCTTTCATTTGGGAAGAGAGATGCTGGGATCCCTGTTCAAGAAGGGTCTCCAAGGAAATTGGTTTCCTGGAACTCATTTCACTAGACTCACACATACAAGCACTCAGAGGTTGCTTCAGCCATGGTTCAAGGGGACTTTACTACTACCCAAACTGGTGGGCAACCCTGTCATCATCCATGGAATGTTGGTTTTACCCATATGTGGAATGGAAAAGTTGCGGCGTCAGGGAGGCTTCTACCCAGATTTCAAAGGAAGACCTGGAAGGAAGCTCAGGGCATGATGCTCTGAGAATAAAGTTGACGGTGCAGTGAAGACCCCAGGAGATTTGAGATGACAGAAACATGGAATGTCTGTTGAGAAAACCTTTAGTCTGTGAACAGAACCAACCTGTGAGAGAGGTTCTATAGGCTGCATATGGCAAGGCCATAGGGGCGCATCTTCCCAAGCCCTTTGGAACTCATGTTTATGACCATTTTTTCTGGGCACCAGATATAGAGCTATAGGATGTAATATTTACCCTGTTGGGTTGGTATCTTGCTTTGCTCTAATTCTTTCATGCTCCCTATTCCTGCCTTTTGGAATGGAAATATTTATGCCATGTCATTGTAATTTGGGATTTTGTTATTCATTCTCATTTTTTGGCTGCATTTTTATTTTAATAAGAAAAATAAACAAAATTTTAAAAAAGACAATAGGAGAGTAACAATAGTTAATACACAGCATATTTTAATTTTCAGAGTAGTTACTCAAGGTACAAGATATAGTCATGAGATATTGTTCAAAATATTAGCACAAAAGTTTATTTTTGAACCTAAGTGAACTGGCCCAGTGAAGAGAGACCCTTCCCATCACTTCCCCCCACTGTAAGCACCCAGGTGAACCATGCTGGAGGAGGGGAGTCCCTCCCATCACCTCTCTGTCACTGCACAAATCCAGGTAAGCCATACCAGAGGAGGGCAGTCCCTCTCTTTGGTACTGACACTACTGAGGTGAACTCCTTGGGAAGACCCAGAGACCAAAAATGACAGTAACACAGTAGGGACTCAACTAAGGCACACAAGATAGACAGGTGACACTAATAGTGTGAAAAGTTCAAATTAACAGTAACAATTTGGGCCAAAAGGTGACAGAGGCCTCAGCAGGAGCAGCAACCATCTCAGAAAGATCCAGGTCTCAGTAACCAGCCCTTTTCTCTCAATTTGTCTTTTTCTTTTATTTTTCTTCTCCACCTTTCTCACTCATTCATCTTTCTTTTTCTTTCTCTTTTTCTTTCTTTCTTCCTTTCTTTCTTTCTTTCTTTCTCATTTTCTCTCTTTTCTAAATGGCTGGGGAGAATGCTAACCACAGAAAACTAATCCCATGCCCCAAACTCAAGTTTAGGTAATCCCTCTAATATTCCTTCATTCTTTCATTTCTAACCCCTTCTGTACTTTCTCAAACCTTGCACAATCAGTCTTTGTTTGTAAGCCTTACTTCTATTTTGTTTCATTATCATTATTTTATACACTATCCTCCCTAAATTCCTCCACTGCAGGATAAAAGCATTCTACCTAGGGGAAACACTTTTCATACAAACTCCTAATTTGCAATCAGCTTGGTTATATAACCATAGTCTCTGGTCCTATGCTCTAAAGTGCAAAATCAATATTTAACATGGGTTTTCACATTCTAAATTACATTTGATGCTATTGTTATAGCTAACATTACTACTTTAGCTGAGATGTCATATCTGTCATAATAAATGGTTCTACCTTATGCAACAATAATGGGAAGTTCTGGAGTACTAACCTCACCACAGCCCTATTGCAAAGGAAAAGTAACTGAGCCAAACAGATGCCAACATCCCAATCTTAGTTAACTGGAAAGGTAGGATCCTGTGACACACACAAACTGAGAATCTTCTACACACCAAAGACATCATTGAAGAACCAACTTTTCCTAGAGAAGCCTTGATACTGGTAATATAACCAGCTACTACAAAAACCCACAAGGTTCATCACAGAAAACAAAATAAAATAATTGAAATACAAAATGACAAGAAGCAAAACCAAAAGGCAATCTCAGACCTCTAGTTTGACTAAAACAAGTCCAGGAGACATTTACATAGAATAAATTGGAAGACACACACATGAAATTCCTAAAAAGACAGCAAGTAAAGAGACAAATTCATGAGGCCATAAAGGAAATCAGATCAGAAATAATCTCTCAGTAAAAAAAGAAATGCCAACATTTATAAAGGAATTACTCAGCAAATCTAGAGTAGAGATGAATAAAAAATAGATGATGATAGGAAGGGGATGGAACAGTGAATGATCAATACAGGAAAGGAATAGAATGCATGATTATGCACGTATATTCAGGAAATTAAAAATGCCATTCAAATCTGGCAAAATTCACTTGAATGAAACTGAGGACAGACTTTTAGACTATGAAGACAGGATAGTGACTGGTGATCATGAAAGGAAAAAACTCTTGAAAATAACAAAAGACCAGGAAATAACAATTCAATAGGTACAAGACAATGCAAATCAAAATAATGTAAGAATAATTGGTGTCTTAGTTACTTTTCACTTGTTGCTGAGATAGAATACCTGATGCCCAAAATTAGGGAAGGAAAGGTTGATTTCTTATAGTTCTCTGGTGTTTCAGTTCATACTTAATTGGCTCCAAGGCAGCATGGTGTGGCAGGGCAGCCGTTCACGGCTGCTGCAACAGAAAGCATGACCTGGCAAGAGAGAGAGAGAGAAAGAGATGCCTTCCTCTTAGCCTTACACTGTAAGTCTGTTACACCCCTGGGCAGGTGCAACACTGACATCACCAATCCCAGTGCCAGACAACAAACCAATCACAAACACCAGACTCAGCCCTGTCCATGACACAATTATATGAGACTTTATGGGGGCACAGGATCAAACCCATACAATTGGTGTTAATGAAAAAATAGGAGTCAATACAAATGACATAAAAAAAACTACTTCATAAATAACAGAAGATTTACCAAGCATGGGAAAAGAATTTGACATACAGATATGTGAAGCATAAAGAACTCCAATTAGCCATAACCAAAATAAATCTAGATCCAGACATATAAAAATCAAGATCCCAGAAATTCAGTACAAGAACTGAATATTAAAAGCTGTCACAGAAAAGAAACAGATCGATTATCAAGGAAAGACCATCAGAATCACAGTAGACTTCTCAGTGCAAAACCTCAAGTCGAGAGCTTAAACTGAAGTATTTAAATCTCTGAAAGTAAATACCTTCCAACTCAGATGAATGTACCTTGAAAAGCTATCTTTCAAAATTAATGGAGAAATATGATACCTCCATGAAAAAGAACAACTAAAGAAATTCATAACCACCAACCCAATGCTACAAAAGGTACTGAAAGATGTTCCAGACAGAGGCAAAAATGACCAAAGTGCCAGCAACAACAACTGAAAGAAACCACCCAGCAGGGCAAGGAATTAAACTGATGAGAAAGGTGGTGAAAAAACAGCTGGAAAATAACATGATAAAGTTAAGCAAATAAATATCACATATTACCATCAATGTGAATTGTTTCAATTCACCAATCAAAAGAAACAACCTGGCAGAATGGATCAAGAAACAAGATTCAACCAATGTGTCACAGATGAAATTAAAGAAGAAATTATAACAATCAAATGAAAATGCAAATACAATTTACTGTAACCTGTGGGATGCAATGAAAGATGTCCTAAGAGGGAAATTTATAGCACTGAATTCTGATATCAGGGAGACAAAACAAGCACAAGCAAACAATCTAATGCTGTACCTCCAGCTTCTGGGAAAAAAGGAGCAAGTCTAACCCAAAGACTATACAAGGAAGATGACTATAAACATCAGAGTAGAAATTAATGCAATTTGGACCAAGAAAACAACACAAAGAAATAATTAATTGAAGAAAGAATTATTTAAAAGAATAACATTTATAAACACCTAGCCAACCTTATCAAAAAAGGAAAGAAAAAACTCAAATTCTTGTAACAAGTAATGAAAAGAATGAAATCAAAACAGAACCTGTAGAAATTCAGAAGATCATCAATACCTACTTTGAAAATCTTTACTTAGTAGGATAGAAAACACAGAAGAAATGCAGCTTCCTAGAAATATATGAAATACCAAAGATGTATAAAAAGATATAAAAATTTGGAATAACCTGGTATCAGTTAATGAAAGTAAAAATGTAATTAAAATCTACCAACTAAGAAAAGCCCAGGTCCTGATGAATGCATGGCTGAATTCTACTAGAAATTTAGAGAAGACTTAACACCAATGCTCTTCAAACTCTTTAATGAAATCAAAAGTGAAACGATGCCCCCTAAATTATTCCTAAATGTAAGCATTAATCTGATACAAAACCACAGGAAGACCTAAGCAAAAAGAAAACTACAGACCAATACCCCAATGAACATAGATACAAAAATCCTCAATAGAATACTAGCAAACAGAATGCAGTCAATCATTATTAAGATTATATGCCATGACCAAGTGGAATTCATGTCAAGAATGCAGGGATGTTTCAACATATGCATTTCAATAAATGTAATACGCCATATTGACAGAGCCAAAAACAAAATTCTCATAATCATCTTGTTAGATGCAGGATAAGCTTTTGACAAGGTCCAACACTCACTCATGATAAAAACCATACAGAAAATCAGAATAGATAGTCTTTATGTCAATCTGATAAAAGCCATCTATAACAAACCAATAGCAAACATCACACTAAATGGATAAAAAGTGAAATTTTCAGTCTGAAACCAGGAATAAGACAAGGACATCCACTATCACCACTTCTTTTCAATGTAGTTCTGGAAACAGCCAGAGGAGTTGGACAAGAGAGAGAAATAAAAGCAATAAGGATAGGCAAATAAACTACCGTTACTCACAGATGACACAATCCTCTACATAACTATCATTACTCACAGATGACACAATCCTCTACATAATACCAGCAAAGGACTTCTAGAATTAAAAAAAACAAACTCAGGGCCAGTGATTTAGCTCAGCAGCTCAAGCAGATACCTGGTAAGTGTGAGGTTATGAGTTCAATCCCCAGTACAAAAACAAACAAAACAAAACAAAAACCCAAAAAACAAACAAAAAACCAAATTCAGTTGTGTAGCTGGATACAAATTCAACACACAAAAAAAATAATAGAATTCCTGTACGAAAACAACAAACTCACTGAGAGTAATTAGGGAACCAAACCCGTCACAATAACATCCACAAAAAATATAATACTTAGGAATCTAACAAAGAAAATAAAAGATCTATACATTGAAAATTACATCACTCTGAAAAAAGAGATCAAAGAGGATATCAGAAAATGGAAAGCTATCATTTACTCATGGATGGGAAGAAACAGTATTTTGAAAATGGTCATACTCCCAAAACTGTTATACAGATTTAATGTAATCCCAATCAAAATACCATTAGCATACCTCACAGAAATAGAGAAAACTGCCCTAAAATTCATTTAGAAACAGAAGAGACCTAGAATAGCAAAAGCAAACTTGGGAAACAAGTGTAACACAGGAGGCATCACAATCCCTGACTTGAAATTATATCACAATGCTACTGTGATAAAATCAGAATGGTACTGGCAAAAAACACATACCTGAGGATCAATGGAACAGATGAGAAGAAATAAACACAACTGCAAACACACTTAGTAACCTTATCTTGGATGAAGGGGCAAAACATATTCACTGAAAGATAACCTATTTAAGACATGGTGCTGAAAAAACTGGCTTTCCACATGCTGAAGACTAAGACGTAGATTCGTGTCTATCACCATGCACTAAACTAAAGTCAAAATGGATCAAAGATCTAAATATCAAGGCAGAAACACTAAGAGTCATTGCTAGCTGCACAGAGGATCCGAGCTCTGCCCAGCCCAACATCCCAGCACAATCCATCAGGGAAACACCTGGCCAGCCTCACAGGACACAGAGGTATTGAGTCCAGCCCAGCTCAGAGCCCCAGAGATACTCAACAGGGAGAGGCCAGCATAGCCAAAGGGTCTTGGAGAATTTGAGCTCTACCCATCAGAGCACAAGGCCCCAGCTCCACAGTTCAGGGGTGTGGTCACACAGCAGGTCCTGGAGGTTGCAAACCCCCTCCAGCCAGGAGCAAGGCTTCGGTACCATATGCTGGGTGGGGGGCAGGCACTCTGGCTATCCCATGCTCCAGAGGCTCTGAATTCCTCACAGCCAGACACAAGGTCCCAGCTGTGCCACACTCTGGGGTGCACTCCAGCTAACCACCTGGGTCCTGGAGATTCTGAACTCCACCCAGCCAGGCACAAGGCCCCAGCAGCACACCCTGGGGGTGTGTCTTGGCTAGCCGCCTTGGTTGCAGAGGTTCTGAACTCTACACAGCCAGGCTCTAGGCCTTAGCAACAAGCTCCAGATGTGTGACCCTGCTAGCTGCTGGGAGGATACAAACTTTGTCCAGCTTGGTGTTCCAGAGCAACCCAACAAAGTACATCAGGGGAATACATGGCCAGGCTCACAGACCAAAGAGCACAAGGATCTAGCACCATAGGTTGGGGTTGTGCCTCGGCTAGCCAGAGGGATATTGGTGGACTAAAGCTCTACCTAGTCCTGAGTTACAGTGCAATCCATCGGGAGGCTACCTGACCAGCCACACAGGTCCCAGAGGAAAATGACAAAATGAAAGAGCAAGAGGCAGTCTCAGTCTCCTAGCCCACTGAGAACAAACCCAAGAGACACTGAAATGGAAGACACTGGAAATCAAACAACTGAACTTTCTGAAATGACAGCAACTGAAGGAAAGAAACAATGCCATGAAGCTTTAGAGGAAATCACATCAGAAATAATCTCTCAGCTAAAAAATGAAATGACAAACATTATGAAAGAAATGCTGTGTGTATCTGAAGAAGATCAAGATAAAAAAATAGAAGAACATAAGAAAATGATGGAAACTTTGAATGAACAAAATAAGACACAATTAGAATGCATGAGACAGGTTCAAAGGGAAATTCAGGAAATTAAAAATTCCATTGAAAGTTGACAAAACTGCTTGAATGAAGCTGAATATAGACTCTCAGACCTTGAAGACAGCATGGAAGCTTATGATCACAAAGGAAAAGATCTCTTAAAAATAACAAGGAACCAGGAAACAACTACTCAACAGCTGCAAGATGATGCCAAGAGAAACAATGTAAGATTGATAGGTGTCAACAAAAAAGCAGGGGTCAATACTAATGACCTGTGAAGACTATTTGCAGAAACAATAGCAGAAAATTTTCCAAACATGTCAAGAGAATATGATATACAGAGACCTGAGGCATACAGAACCCCAATTAACCATAACCAAAATAAATCTTCACCCAAGCATATAATAATTAGGATATCAGAAATTCAGCACAAGAACAGAATAGTAAAAGCTGTCAGAGAAAAGAAACAGATCACCTATGAAGGAAAGCCTATCAGAATCACGGCAGACTTCTCAACACAAACCATCAAGTCAAGAAGAGCTTTCAACTCCAATTGATGTATTCTGCAAAGCTATCTTTAAAAATTGATGGAGAAATAAGATACTTCCATCACCAAGAACAACTGAAGAAATTCATGGCCACCAAACCAACACTATAAAGAGTACTGAAAGACACTCTAGAAAGAGACAAAGATAACTGCAATCCCAAGAACAACTACAAAAGGAAACCACTAAGCAGGACAAACAAACAGAAAACGTAGAAAACCAGCAACAGAAACATTACATGACAGGGATGAATCAGTACATATCAGTTATATCAATCAATGTAAATGTAAATGGTCACAACTCACCAATAAAAAGAAACAGCCTGGCAGAGTGGGTTAAGAAACAATATCCAAAAATATGCTGTGTACAAGAAACACAATTCACTCAAAAGGAAATTCACAGGCTAAAAATCAAAGGATGGAAGACAATGCTCCATGCAACAGGAACCCAGAAAAAAAGCAGGGGTAACTATTTGTATGCAGACAATGTGAACTTCAAACCAAGAATGATCCAAAGAGATAAAAAAGGTCACTATACACTTGTTAGGGTGAGATGGAGCCTCAGTGTTGTTTTAATTTGAATTTCCCAAATGACCATTGATGTTGAATATTTTTTCATGAATTTATTTTTATTTTTATTTTTTAAATTTATTTAAGAGAAAATAGATACAGAAGATAGAAACAAAAAGCAAAAAAGACAGACAGACAACAACAACAGATCTGATACGATAACATTGTAGGTTTACACACTGAGGTGGTTGAAATTTGACAGTAGTTACAATATTGCATATCATTACCTTCACAGGGGTTGATCATATGGACAGATATAGACATGTAAGATTTATCAATTCAAGTATATTAACTTTTATTTTTCAATAGCTATTGTATTTAGTAATAGTTTTTTTAACTCTTACTTATGCATATTAATAAATTTATGTCTTTTTCCTTTTCCCTTCCTTCCTTTCCCGTTAGAATACCTCTTGTTATCATTGAAAAAACTACCCATAACATCAGGTCTAATATAATCAAGTGAAATAGTTCAGAGTGAGCCGGGTGTGGTGGCGCACGCCTTTAATCCCAGCACTCAGGAGGCTGAGGTAGGCGGATCATTGTGAGTTTGAGGCCGGCTTGGGCTACAACGCGAGCGCAAGGCCGGCCTGAGCTACACAGTGCGACCCTGCCTCAAAAAAACCAGGGCCAGGAGTTTGGCTCAGTGCCTTAAGCGCCTGCCCTGGCAGGCGCGAGGTTGTGAGTTCAATCCCTGGTGCCGCAAAAAAAAAAAAAAAAAAAAAAAAAAAAAAAGAAATAGTTCAGAGTGAAACCAATAAAGGATAAAAGAATGGTCATACATAAGAGAAACAAAAAACTAAAGAGATTAACAAACAACAACATATCTGATACTATAAAATTATAGGTTTAGGAGTTTAGATGGTTGGAATTTGACAGTGGTTGCAACGTTGTATATTGTTACCATTAAGGGGGCTGTTCAGATTGACAGGTAAAGACATGTAGGATTGATCTGATCTTATGAATATCAACTGTTCTCTCTCACCAGTTAATGCATTTAGTAGTATAGACTTTTAAACTATCTTATGAATACCCTTATATAAGACTATGTCTTTTTTCCATACCTTCCTTCCTTGGTTCCCCTTGTAATACCTCTTACTGTCTTCAAACTAAATGCCCTTACCAATTGGCCAAATATAGTCGAACGAAATAGTACTGAATAAAACCAATAACAAATAAGGTAATGGAGGCAATACGTAGTAATGCAACTTTGATTTCTATAATGCCTCATGTTAGCTTCAAGGCAGTTGCTTATATCATCTGTTATAACACAATCATATTAAAATATGTTAAAATCCCTCAGAATAGAGCAGCGAAAGTAATACCTGGTTTTGAAGCAAGGTGATCATATATCACTGAAGGCTACCCTTATAAATTTTGTTATCTTTACAATAACTGTCTTTGTCATCATTTATGATAAAGATAGGCCAGTCAAGGTAGAATAGGATTAAACTAAACAGCTCATTGAAAACAATACTGGACTTAAATCCCATTGATGGATTATTCATTTGTCTGCCCTGCTAGGTGGTATCTTTCTGTCCCTTTTTCTGGAGCAGTGGACTTCTTTATCTCTCTCTAGAATGTCCTTCAGTATTCTTTGTAGGGTTGGCTTGCTTGTCATAAATTCCTTTAGTTGTTCTTTGTCGTGGAAGTATCTTGTTTCTCCATTGATTTTAAAGATAATTTTGCAGGGTATGTTAATCTGGGTTGGAAGTTATTTTCCTTCAGGGCTTGAAGTATTTCACTCCAAGCTCTTCTTGACCTGATTTGTGTTGAGAAGTCTGTCATGATTCTGATGGGCCTTCCTTTGTAGGTAATCTGTCTCTTTTCTCTAATAGCTTTTAATATTTTGTTTTTGTGTTGAATTTCTGGAATCTTGATTATTATATGTCTGGGTATAGGCCTGTTTTGGTCAAGGTTAGCTGGAGTTCTATATGCTTTAGTTATCTGAAAGTCTCTTCCTGTTCCCATGGTTGGGAAGTTTTCTGAAATTATTTCTGTAAATAGTCTTTTAATTTGATTTGTATTGACCCCTGCTTTTTCACTCACACCTTTTATTCAGAAGTTATATTTCCTTGGGTTGTCTTGCAGCTGTTGCACTGCCACTTCCAGATTTCTTATTATTTTTAGAAAGTCTTTTCTTTCTCTCCCCCAGGCTGCCATTCTTTCTTCTAGATATGAAAGACTATCTTTAGTGTCCTTCAGGTGGTTCTGCCAACTTTTATTGGATTCTTTGATATCCTGGTAGTCTCTCTGAATCTGATTGATGTGTTCTAAGTCTTTATTAGTTTCATTCTCAATTTCCTTTGATTTTCCATCCTCCACCTTTCCAGCTATGTCTCCTTTAGAGGCGCTTAGCGATTCCCCTATTATGTATTTCATTTCAATTCTCAGTTGGGCTAACAGTGCCGCTTTAATTTCTTTTATAGCTTCATGGAGTTGTCTCCCCACTTCAGTTGTCATCTCCTCTGAGAGTTTAATTTTTGGACTCCCAACCTTTTCTGTGTTAGCTTCTCCTGAATTTGTTCTGCTTGTATCAAAGTCTGGAGAGCACCTTCTACCTTTCCATCTTGGCATTTTCCTGGGCTCTGCAGTGAGCCTGTGTTGGTCCACTGTCTTTCCCAAGCCTGTTTCCGCTTCGCAGATGTCTGGTGCAGTGTGCGAGGATGGGGCCGCTGCCTGGGAACCCGTACTGGGCCATCCGCCAAACTTCCCCTATCACCCCCAGGGTGCCCGTGCAGATTCCACCAGGACCCTTCAGGAACTGTGCCTAATTAGGTGCAGTTCCGGTCTCAAGATGGATGCCTGTCCCTCACTGTCCCTCGGGGGTGGGGGGTGGGGGGCTGGGGGCCGCTGGGTTCACTCACTCGCCTGCTCATGTCCACCTTGTTCCACAATTGATCTCTGCCTCTGCTGTCTCCGCCGCAGCCACAGCAATTCAATCGTGCATCGCCAGCACTTTAATCACACTTTCTCAGTTTGGGTCGTGCCGCTAATTGGATTCTGCTCCGGTCAGAGGTGCTGCTGGTCTCCACCTTTGATTTTTTCATTTTTTCACTCTTTCCATGGGCTACAGTTCTCGTTTTAGATTCTTCTTGGGTCCAGAGCACCCATCCCCTCTTTTTTCCTTCTGTCTGTTATTACATTATTTTATATTCCAGCATTTGGATGGTATATTCAGGGAGTCTCCCTATTGTGGTGTTATCTGGGTGGCCATTTTGCAGGAAGTCCTTTTTCATGAATTTAATTGCCATTTGTATTTCTTCCTCTGAGAAGTGTGTATTCATCTCAGATGCCCATTTTTGGGTTAGGTCCTTGAATTTTGGGTGTGTCATATTTATTGATGTATGATATTGAAACATTCTTCCATCTCTGGGATGAATCCCACTTGGTCATTGTAGATAATCTTTGTAATGTGCTCTTGGATTTGATCTACTTGTATTTTGTTGAGGATGTTTTTCATCTGCTTTCATCAAACACATTGGCTTGTAGTTTTCTTTTTTTTTAATCTTAATTATTTTGGCATCAGTGTTATGTTGGTCTTCTAGAAAGTGTTTGAAAGAAACCTTTTTTTATTTTTTGTAATAACT
The DNA here is from genome assembly GCA_004363535.1 of Dasyprocta punctata. Classification (NCBI taxonomy): domain Eukaryota; kingdom Metazoa; phylum Chordata; class Mammalia; order Rodentia; family Dasyproctidae; genus Dasyprocta; species Dasyprocta punctata. The sequence continues at coordinate 12,144 of RJWM01028097.1, read as the reverse complement.
CAAGGAAAATTTTCATTAGTTCTTTAAATGTCCAGTAGAATTCAGCAGTGAAACCATTTGGTCTTGAGTTACTTCTTCTTCCTCTCCTCCTCCTCATCCTCCTCTTCCTCCTTCTCCTCCTCCTCCTCCTCCTCCTTCTGAGACTGGGTCTTGCTGTGTAATTCAAGCTGGTCTTGAACTCACTTATGTAGCCCAGTCAGGTCTTGAACTCATGATAATCCTGCTACCTTAGCCTCCCAAGTGCTGGGATTACAGATGTGTGCCACATGCCTGGCTTTGAGGATTTTATTTTATGGGAAGATTTTTATTACTGATTCAATCTTGTTACTTGTTATTGGTCTGTTCAGGTTTTCTCCTTCTTCATGATTAAGTTTTTTATATGCTGTTATGTTTGTGTAATCTTTTTATGTGTTATTTAACATGACTTGCTAAGGAGTTTAAATGCTGAGATTTTTTCATGTATGTTCAACAGTTGTATCAGTCTGTAATTTTCTTTTATGTTGTGTCTACTTTTGGTATCAGTTAATTTTGGTCTTATAGAATGACTTTGGAAACATTCTCCATTTTATGTTTTTTGAATAGTTTGGGAATTAGCGTTAACCCTTCTGTAAAAGTTTGGCAGAATTCTGCAGTAAAGCTGACCAGGTCTTGTCTTTTCTTACTTGGGAGATGTTCAGCTATGGATTCAATTTCACTTCCCATTATTAATCTAGTTCTCATTAGTTCAATCTTAGTAGATTGTATTTCTCTGGGGAGTTATTCACTTTTAATAGATTTTCCAATTTGTTGGTGCATAGCTATACGTAATGATGCTTTGTGTTTCTGTGGTATCAACTTTATTTCCTTTTCTATTTCTGATTTTTATTTATTTGAGTCTTCTGTTTTTTCTTAGTTGCTCTAGCTAAAGTCATGCTGATCTTATTTGTATTTATATAAAATCTGTTTAACTGGACTTTAATGAACTTTTCAGTCCTAAGTTCACTTATTTCTGGTCTGGTCTAGTAAGTTTGAGTTTGGTTTGTTCTTACTTTTTAGTTTGTTGAGTTGTACTATTAGGTTATTTAGGTGAAGTATTTATTGCTGCTTTTTTGATGTAGGTGCTTACTGTTAAAAATATCTCTTTTTTGCAAAGGAAACACTTCCCAGAATCAACAACTGAGATCTCATCTTACTAAAAAGTTTTTGCATGTCAAAGGAAATCCCCAACAGAGTAAAAAGAAAACCCACGAATTGGAAAAATATCTTAGCCAATTGTCCATCAGACAAAGGACTTCTATCTAAAACATATAAAGAATTAAAAGAAATCAGGACCCTAAAATTCAAGGACCCAATCCAAAAATGGGCATCTGAGATGAATACACACTTCTCAGAGAAAGAAATACAAATGGCAAATAAATACATAAAAAAATGTTCAACATCAATGGTCATTCAGGAAATGCAAATTAAAACAACACTGAGATTCCATCTCACTCCAGAAAGAATGGCCAAGTTTAAAAAATCAAGCAACAACAAATGCTGGAGGGGCTGTGGGGAAAAAGAAACTCTTCTCCACTGTTGGTGGAAGTGTAGACTGGTGAAACCACTGTGGAAATCAGTGTGGAGATTCCTCAAGAAGCTAGGATTAGAGATTCCATTCAACCCAGCTATCCCACTCCTGGGCATTTTCCCAGAAGAATTGAAAACATCATACACAGTGATATTTGTGCACCCATATTTATAGCAACCCAATTTGTAATAGCCAGATCTTGGAAACAACCCAAGTGCCCATCAATCAAAGACTGGATAAAAAAGATGTGGTATTTTTATACAATGGAGTACTACTCAGTTATTAAGAAAGATTGTATTGAGACTTGTATAAGTAAATGGACACAACTTGAGACCATACTGATAAGTGAGACAAATCAAACTCACATGTGTAAATGCCATATGGTCTCCTTAGTGTAAGAAACTGAAAAAATATGTATTATCCAAAATCTACAATAAATACTATGTAAGGGTAAAAAACTGCTCGAAGAGCAAAAGTATTTGTGAAAGGAAAAGGGGTAAAGAGGGAAGTGAAAAGGAAAAGATATAAATCTGTATATATGTATATGTAAGATAACTAAAATGAACATACTGCTGAATATATTCGTTATTGAGAAAGAATGGTTAATACTGATATGAGATCAACTTTACATGTCTATATCTGTTAATGTAAACAACCATTTTGAAGACAATGATATGCAATATTGCAACCATTGTCAAATTTCTATCATCCTGTTTTGTAAACCTGTAATGTTACTGTTGTGCATTTACTCTAGTTGTTTGTTTGCCTCTTTTGCTTTTTGTCTTTCTTATATGTGTCTTTTTTTCCTCTTAAATAAATAAAAAAATGGAAACCTCCTCAAAAAAAATGTCTTTTCAGCTGGGCATGGTGGCGCACGCTTTTAATTCCAGCACTTGGGAGGCTGAGGTAGGAGGAGTGTTGTGAGTTCGAGGCCGACTTGGGCTACAACGGGAGCACAAGGCTGGTCTGAACTACATTGTGTGAGCCTGCCTCAAAAAACCAGGGCTGGGAGTTTGGCTCAGTGGCTTAAGTGCCTGCCTGGCAGTTGTGAGGTTGTGAGTTTAATCCCCAGTGCCAAAAAAAAAATCTTCATATTGTTTCTGTTGTACCCCCATGGATGTTGGCATATTGTTTTTTGATTTTTGTTGGTTTAGAGAAATGTTTTTGTTTCTCTTTTAACTTCTTCATTAACTCATTGGTCAGTCAACAAAATGTTGTTTAATTTCCATGTACTTGCACAATGCTCACACTTTGCCTTATTGTATTTAATTTTATTCCATTGTTGTCTGACAAGTTGCATGAAATGATTTCAATTTGTAAACATTTGTTGATACTTTTATTGTGGCCTGACATATGTTCTATTCTGGAGGATGTTCCATATACTGATGAGAACAATATGTATTCTGCAGTCATTTAATTAAATATTCTATAAATATCTCTTAGGCCCTTTTGGTCTTAGTATAGTCTAACTTTCATATCTTCCTGATTTTCTGCCTGGAATGTTTGTCCATTGATGAAAGTTGGGTGTTGATAACATCTACTGTTGTCAAATGACTGTTCTCCTTTCCCATTACATATTATATTTGCTCTATATATTTGAATAATTCAGTATTAAATACATACATATTTATATTTGTCATATACTCTTGCTGAATTTCCTAGAAATTTTATACATTATTTATAGTTATAATCAATGAAAAGAAGTTCTCTGTGGGGGTTTTTATACTGCCAAAGTAGAATGGGAACTCCCAAGAACACTGTATTTTAAATCAGTTTATTTCTTATTTCTTTATTCAGAATTATGTTGACAAGTCCCTATCCTGTTATATGCAGATTTAGTTGATTTTCTTTTCCCATTGGATAGAACTTTATGAAATGTTCATGCAATATTTTACATATCTACTCTATGGTTGCACACTCATAGGTTGTTCTAAATTTTTCTACCACAAAAATTACTATGTTAACTGTCTTGTGCATGTCACTTGGTAGACCTGAGTGGGAGCCTCTCTGGAGTGACATTTCTTAGTTACAGTTAGAAGTAACTCTTAATTTCATAAAACATTGTCAGATTGCTATTTAATATGACTCCACCTATAAAATTCTGAAATATCTAAGACATCTTATTTCCATTCCATCAAATGTCATTGCCTGGCTTGCTGATTTTTTATACTTGATGAGTGTTGACTGCATTTATGTGATAATTAGTAAGAATGGAATTTTCTCCACAAGTATATGACATATTAGGTTATATTTTGTAAAACATCTATTAATAGTTTGATCTTATTTTTGATTTGGTTTTTCCACTAGAAATGTGATTTTGTGTACTTTTTTGCTCATTGTCAGGAGTTTCTTATGCATTCTAGATATGTCATCTTTTAGTTATAGATGTTAAAATTTTCTGCTACTGTTATGAATTTGTTTATTTTGATCAAATAAATTAAATTGCCTCTGAAAATTTTAATTTGGATGTAAATCTAATTTACTTTTATCATTATTGTTTTTGCCTTATGGGTCTTGTTTAACAAGTACCTCCCACCTTAAAATCACAGTTATGATTAGACAGATATCTTTCTTTTAGGTTTGTCTACACTCTTGGGTAAATGTTTGAAATTTAAAAGCCTTTGCATAGAGTAAGAAGTAGAGAAGATACTATATATATATATATATATATATATATATATATATATCACTATTCCCAGCACCATGTCCTGCATAGTCTATGACTCCTCCACTGATTTATCTCTACCGTATGTTAAATACTCACAAAGTATAGATCTAGTTCTAGATTAAGTACTCTGTTCCAATGGTATGCTACTGTGTTTTAGCATACTTTAAAGACAAATATGTATTTGTAGTACATCTTTCTATTTGGTTGAAAATGTTTTAACTTTGCTTTTCTTATTCAAATTGTCTTAGCTATCTGTGTGTCATTATCACTCTGTATCTATTTTGTCCATTTGTGCCCTCAAAAACTTCATACTAGGATTTTAGCCGGGATGGTATTGAAGTTATAGATAAATTTGGGAAATATTGACATTTTTTCCATTTTATCCACATCATTTAAAATAGTTATTTCCTGACTTTTTTTTTTTACATTTTATTAGGACATGTTGGCAGTATATGAAGTTTACATTGATCTTATGGAGTAGGGTACCTGTACAAAATACATCTTGATTCTTTTTTGTTACTTTTCCCCTCCCCACTCACCTCCCCTGATTCTAACTCCACTTTTCCCATTTTCATTGTTGTTAGTTTGTGCTTATGATACATAATTTTTACATTCTTTGTGAATATTTGGTGCATATATATGACATTTGCATATATTAAAAATGTCAGTGTAGCATATATCTCCATGTACTCAGATCGCATATAATGGTCTTTGAATGTAATTTCAAATTCTCTTATGTAGTATTTAAGATGTATCAATTTAAAAGATATAACAAAAATATTTATGAATAATATTGATATCTACCAAATAATAACATTTTATAAGTCTTGTTTTCAGAGGCGATATTGAAAATACTTAACCTACCAGTGGTGGTGAACCTATGGTATGCATATTGTTTCTCTTTTAAGAGAAAAGATGTTAATATATGAGCTGTTTTTTCTAAACTAAAACCTCAGTATTCAGGTTTAATTGCAGTGTTGGCACTTTGCAATACATAAGTGGGTTTTGGATTGGAGTTTGGACACTCATCTCTAAAAGATGAGTATGATATCACTAAATATGTTATCCATTTCTATCAGCTTAATACTACCAGGCTCTGCCTTATTCTTATATTCATTAAAGCACATAGAATATTCTAATCATGGAACCCTTTCTAAAATCCATTTCCCCTTCCCTCACTGTCCATATATTATAGTATTAGGATACTGTTGTAGTCAGGGTTTTCAAGGGAATAGATTTAATATAGGACACACAACTTATAGGGTTATTTTATAATATTCATCCCAAAAGAGTGCAGGAGATTCCTTCAAATACTAGAGACCCAAATGATCCAGTTTAGGGCCTGGATCCCATGGCAGTGTCCAGCATGAGTCCAGCTGAAGACCTAGAGCTCATAACAGTATCTCCATGAGTCCGTCTGGAGGCCTAGAGCCCACAACAATGTCTCATGCAAGTCTGTATCAAGGATCTGCACTGGGAAGGCCCAAAGGTCAGTGGTGGAAGCTAGACAGTCTGCGCCAGCAGGATAAAGGATCTGTGTCAGCAGGCTGAGGGATCTGCACTAGAGCCAGGAAGGGATGCTCAAAGTAAGAACAAGAGCTCCCATAAAAAGAACCATAGCTATCCTCAGTGACAGCAAGGACCTGAGCTTTTCTGATGATGAGAGCAGCTGAGTTCATAACAGGAAAGCCAGATAACAAGCTTCTCCAGGAGAATCAGCAGTGCATCATCTTCCCTTCCAGTTCTGCTTTTGTGTTATTGCCAACAATCCTCAGGTGGGCCATCAACAGCTAGCACCACACTGATTCAGTTCAGCTGGGTGTTGCAAGTTAACTATTCATTAACCCACACAGATATGTCTATATATTTATAACTAATGTATGGCATAGTTTTGCATGTTTTCAAATTACACATGCATTGTGTAAGATTGAAAATATCAGTTGGCAAATATCCATCTTGGTACTTATATTAATTGTTCTATATTATACCATTGAATTAATATGCCACAACTGAAATACCAAATTTCTTTTAATTTGTGGAATTTTAAAATTCTGTTCTATTACATATTATCCCATAATAAATATTCAGTTTTTGTGGCTCTTCAAACACATGTTCCTCTAAAATACTACATAGAATGGAATTTTTGGGTTTGTAGGTCATCTTTAATTTAGTTTCATTAAAAATCATAGTTGGACAAATGTATACCTTTGTGAATACTGAATGAGAGTGACTATAGTCTGATACTCTCTCTAACACTATGTTATTAGAAATTTTTTTATATTTTAGGATTTTTAAAACTTTTACTATTTTGATATATAGAATGGTATCTTATATTCTGGTGGTTTGCATTTCCATAATGCATGCTTAATCCTTTTCATTATGGTCGGTCTCAAAATCAGTTGATGTTTTTTATGTAGTAACATTTTTGAGGATTCCTTTAAACAGCCAACACACTCTTATACTCATGTTTTCTGTTTCCTATGCTGTAGTCTTAGAAAACATCAGTGCTTCACCCTGATATAAAGGAGATTCGATTGATACAAGTGCTCTAATTTTTAACCAGAATTGACATACATGGGGAGTCCTGCTCACAGATTTCCATCCAATCTTTTTTTTTTCTTTTTCTTTTTTTCTTTTTTTTTTGCCATCCAATCTTAAGAAAATAGTTTTGTTTTCATTTTTAATTCACAAGTAGTTATTGAAAACATTTATGTTGTACACAATGATACTTTGATATATGTATTTGTAGTGGAATGACTAAATCAGACTATTTACCATATTCATTACCTCATGTACTCATTTTTTTGTTGCAAGAATACTTAAAATATGCTTTCTTAGAATTTTTAAACAATAGAAGTGTATTATAATCGGCATCAACTTAATTTCTTCTTTTCTAACTTGGAAGCCTTTTACCTATCCATTTACCTATAAATGTCTCAGGTTTATCCTTTTTTCTCTTACTTAATTATTCTGGCTTGAACTTCCAAAACTAAGTCGAATAGAAGTGGTAAGAGTAGGAATCTCTTTCTTGTTCCTAATCTTAGAGGAAAGGCTATCCACTTTTCACCATTTAGTATAATATTAAGTGTGAACTTGTCACATATAGCCTTTATTACATTGAATTACATTTCTTCTATACCTAATTGATCACGAATTTTTTGTCAAGTATCATTGTTGAATTTTGTCAAATGACTTTTCTGCACCTATGGGGATGACCATATGATTTTTTTATTAATTAAGTTTATTGGTATATTTTAAATATACATAATGATCATTTTCATCAGAGGGACTTTGTACCTGCTACATCATTTATCTCAATTCCACTTTTTTCCCTCATTCCTTTATCCTCCCTTCAATCCCTCTTCCCCTCCTTATTTACAAAAACTTTGTTTCCATTTCTCCCTCATTTTTTTCTTTTCCCTTCCTTCCTTTCCCTCACCTGCTTCCCTAGTTCCTCTTCCCAATTGAGCATTTTTTCCTATTTCATAATATTCTAGTATACGTTCTGGTCCTTATTTAGACATTTGGTTTCTCACACCAGAGAAACAATAGGATATTTACACGTGTGTGATTGACTTATTTAACTTAAGAGTGTGGTCTTAAGGTCCTTCTATTTACCTATAAATGTCTGAAGTTTATCCTTCTTTATGGATGAGAATTACTCCATTGTATAAAAAAAAACACATCTTACCCATTAATGGGTTGATGGGCATCTGGCAGTTTCCAAGATTTACCTATTATAAACTGTGCTGCCATAAACATAAGCATACATTCATCACTGTGGTATAATGTTTTTAGTTCTTTCAGGAAGATACTAAGAAGGGGAATAGTTGAGTCAAATGGAACTGATAGTTTTAGTTTTTTGAGAAATCTCCACACTATTTTCCACAGTTGTTGCACCAGTTTACATTCTCACCAATAGTGGAGAAAGATTCTTTTTTCCTCACATCCCTGCTAGCATTTTTTTATTGGTTGATTTCTTAATTGCATTCTTTCTGGAGCAAGGTGGAATATTAGCCTTGCTTTAATTTGCATTTCTCAAATGGCCAGTGAGGTTGAACATATTTTTATATATTTACTTCCTGTTTCTACTTCTTCATCTGAGAAGTGTCTATTCATTTCAGATGCTCATTTTTGGTTTGAGTCTTTAAATTTGTGGGAGTCTGATTTTTTTGAGTTCTTTATATATTCTAGATATTAGGCACTTATCTGAGGAACAGCTAAGAAAAATTTCTCGCACTTTGTTTCTTCACTTTGTTGATGATTTCTTTTGCTGTGCAAAAGCTTTTTAATGAGATCCCATTTGTTGTATGGTCTAGGGTTTGTCCATAAAGTCTTTGCCTACTCCTATGTCTTCAAGAGTTGTACCTTTCCTATCTTCCGGCAGATATAGTGTTTTGGTTTTGACATTTAGATCTTTGATCCATTTTGATTTTGGGTTAGTACATGCTGAGAGACATGGTCCTAATTTTTTTCTTCAGCAAGTGCAAAACCAGTTTTTCCAACACCATTTATGAAAGAGACTATCTTTCTTCTAGCGAGGGTGTCTGGCCCCTTTGTTGAACATAAGATGGTTGAGTGTGTTTCAAGTTGTTTCTGCAACTTCTAATCTATTCCATTGATCCTAGAGTCTGTTTTTTTTTCCAGCACCACGCTATTTTTATCAAAGTAGCTTTTTAGTATGATTTAAAGTTAGCATTGTGATGCCTCCTGACTTGTTTTTGTTGTCCAAAATTGTTTTTGGTACTCTAGGTCTCTTGTGGCTCCAAAAACATTTTAGGATTGTTTTCTTTAATACTGTGAGGTATGCTATTGATATCTAGAATGGGATTGCATTAAATCTGCATAACAATTTTGGAAGTGTGGCCATTTTCACTATGGTGGTTTTTTCCACCCAAGAACAAATGCTATCTTTCTATTTTTTGATACCCTCTTGAATAATATGATTTTTATCCTTCATTCTGTTAATGTGGTACATTGCATATAGTGATTTGTATATGTTGAATCATCCTTACATCCCTGAAATAGATCCAACTTGGTCAAAGTGTATAATCTTCTTGATGTGATGCTGCATTTAGTTTACAAGTATTTTTTGGAGAATATTTACATCTATGTTATCAGAAATTCTGGCCAGTAATTTTCTTTTGCAATATCCTTGTATGGCTTTGGTATCAGTGTAATGTTGGTCTTGTAAAATGAATTTAGAAAAGCTTCCTTTTCTTCAGTTTTTTAAAAGAGTTTGGGAAGGAGTGGTATTAGCTCTTTAAAGATTTGGTAATGGGTAAAATCACCATATTCTGGACTTTTCTTTGTTGCGAGACGTTTTATTACTGATTCATTACCCTTCATTTTTATTGCTTTGTTCAGATTTTTTGTTTTTCATGATTCAGTCTTGGTAGGTAGCACACATCTGAGAATGTATCCATTTCTTCTTTGTTTCCAATTTCTTAGTTTATTATTATTGTTCTCAGTATTTTCTTATGACCTTTTGTATTTCTGTGTAATTCATTATGTTCATGTTTTTACTTTTATCTCTGTTTTTGAATCTTTTCCATTTTTTAGTTGACCTAGTTAGAGGTTTATTGATTTTTTTATTTCAATAAATTCACTCTCAGCTTTATTAATCTTTTATATTGCTTTTCTGGTCTCTATTTCATTTATTTTTTTACTTACGTTCATTTTTATGCTTCTTTTTTAATTTCTTGAGGTGTGCCATTAGGTTATTTGGGATTTTTTTTTTTTTTGTCGGTACCAGGAATGGAACTTACAATCTCGCACCTGTCAAACAGGCACTTAAACCACTGAGCCAAACTCCCAGCCCTATTTTGCTCGAGGCAGGGTCGCACTATGTAGTTCAGGCCGGCCTTGAACTCACAATGCTCCACCTACCTCAACCTGGAGTGCTGGGATTAAAGGCGTGCGCCACCACGCCTGGCTCTTCTTTTTCATAGAGCTGTTTATTGCTATACAATTCTTTCTAGAATTGCTTTTGCTGTATCCTATGAGTTTTGGTGTATTGTATGTCCATTTGTTTGCCTCAAGATATTTTATTTTCCCTTTTAATTTTTTGACATGTTTTTTGTTTGCATGTTTTTTAGTTTCTATGTGTTTGTGAATCTTTTGACATTCCTCTTGTTATGGATTACCGGCTTCATTCTCTCATGGTCAGAAAAGATATTCGATATAATTTCAGTTTTCTTCAATTTGTTAAGACTTGTTTTTTGGCCCAAATTATGATCTGTCCTGGAGAATATTCTATTTGCACTTGAGAAAAATGTGTATTCTGCCGCTGCTAGATGGTATACTCTGTAGATGTCTGTTAGTATCTATATGGTCTAAAGTATAGCTCAATTTAGATATTTCTTTATTGATTTTCTTTCTGAATGATCTGTGCATTGTTGAAAGTTGAATACTGAAGCACCATACTATTATTACATTGTGGTTCAGATCCATTCATATTTACTTCAAATATTTAGGTGCTCTGATGTTAGGTGAATTTATATATCTACTATTTTTCTATCTTCCTGATGAATTGACTTTTTAATCTTTATATAATGCCTTTCTTTTTCTCATCGTACGATTTTTGACTTGAAATCTATTTTACCTGACAGTTAACCTCTGCTGTGCTTTGAACGATTGAGTCAATAAATGAATGACACAAATTGTCTTCTATCCTGAGCAGCGCACTGTGTCACAAAAGATAGCCTAAATATTTACATAGTGCATCAGTAAAGGAGAAACATGGCCTGTAATACTTTTCCAATAGGTTAAAAAGCATCAATATAGTCATTGTGGGATTAAAAAAACTTTTGTAAACTTTTTTGTATTTCCTGCATTTTTTTCTGATTACGTTTAATGTGAGAGCACCCTATCTTTTAATGTTTAGAGCCTCCAAATGGTTACACGTCAGAAACAGAAATGAATTTAGTCTATGATCTAGTCTTCTGTCCTCAGACACATGGTGTAATACTCCATATAATCAGTGTTGGGATAGAAGAGGCTGTAAGGACTGGTGTAGGACCTTGGAGGACTACATTCCTTCTAGAAGGAACAGGAATCAAATAGGAACAGGGATACAGGATGGAGACTAGAGAAACCAAATGGAGCATAGGAGAGTGATTGCTGAATAAGAGGTAGTAGACAGTATAAGAGACCTGCATTAAAAAAGGAAAGTTAAAGTAGAGAAGGAAAGGAGGCCGACCGGCAGGGACCCAGACCCCCTCCGGAGGCGGAAAGAGGCTGGACCACTTCCGGCCAAGGAGGGGGGACTGGCTCAGACCTAAGCAGAGACTTGGAGAGAGCAGACGCTTTCTGGACTCAGGAGGACGAGGTGAGTTGAGGTGCTCAGCTTTAGTGAAGATTCTATGGGGGCCTGCGCGCTGCAGTTTCGAGGTGCCTGGCTCTCTACGCCCTTAAGATTTGAAGAAAACCTGTTAGGGCTGCGGGACCTAAGCGCATCAAAGTGATCCTGTTTAGAGGTCCCTGGACCTGATTCTTCTCATGGGAGGAAGGGAGCGGAATCCCCCTTTGGGCCACAGAAAGAAAAATCTGAATGCGGTTCGGGCACTACAAAGGAGCGATATGGACCTGGTTGGAATCGTAGAAAAGGACCTAGAAATCATTTAGTTGGTAGCAAGAAGGGAGGAGGACACAGGTCAGGAGAGAAATAGGAAACAGCAAGATTCCGTTCAGGCTGGAGAAAGGGTGTGGGCTACAGAGAGGTTTGGACTACAGAAAAGAGGAGTCAGGACCGAGAAAGGAGGGGATAGAAGCCTTTTTAAGTGGCTGAAAAGAACCAGGCTCAAACGGGAGAAAGGGCCGGAACCAGTTGGTTCCGGTTTGAGAAAGGAAAAAGGCAGAACCTGGTTCGGGTTCGAGAAAGGGAATGAGAAGGTTAATATCGTTGGATTTGGGGGCGAGGTATTCATGT
>RJWM01028096.1:0-26041 GCA_004363535.1 Dasyprocta punctata | reverse complement strand
TCTGAAATAACTAGCAATTTCAGTAAGTGAAATGTTCAATGCTTTACCCAAAAATTTAATAGCCTTCATCTAAGTTTTTACCATATATGTTGGTTGTTATGATCATACATATTAGGACATCTCTACAGTCATAACTCTTGTTCATTTTTCTTTTATCTGAATCAAAGTGGTGCAATATACCACTTATTTATTTGTTTGTTTGTTTGTTTTATTTATCGCTCTTTGGTGATTCATTAGAATAGAATTAGTCAGTATATGCTAATTGTGTAAATGCTTACAAAGTTATTTTTAGATGTTCATGCTTTTTAAATTCACATGACTAGTAAGACTCTCTGCAAGTGCATTCTATACTATACACGTAAAGACAGAAACTACTCCATAGAACACTGTAAATTACAGCTTTAGTTGCTATATAAATGTAGTCTATGCATAGATTGAACTCCCACCTGCTGTGAGAGCACAATACTAGATAAGAGAGCTGCTCTGAAACTCTAAAGAAGAAGAAACATGGGAAAAAACAACACAGACTTAAAAAGCACAAAGCACAATTGCCTCTTTCTCAAAACAGTTTAAGACACAATTGTTCAGTGATACCTATGACTATTAATACATAGATATTTTAAGGAATAAAGGTAAAAAATAGAAAATTCAATTAATTATATTCATCTAGCTAAATTCATTTTATTTACTGCGAAAAATCATTTTCCTAAACACTCATGAGCATAGCATTTTATTTTATTTTATTTTATTTTTTATTTTATTTTATTTTTCCGGCACCGGGGATTGAACTCACAACCTCCCGCCTGCCAGGGCAGGCGCTTAAGGCACTAAGCCAAACTCCCGGCCCTGGTTTTTTGAGGCAGGGTCGCACTATGTAGCTCAGGCCGGCCTTACGCTCACGTTGTAGCCCAAGCCGGCCTTGAACTCACAACACTCGACCTACCTCAGCCTCCCGAGTGCTGGGATTAAAGGTGTGCGCCACCACGCCCAGCTTGAGCATAGCATTTTAAATCAAGCAATAATATTTCTTGATTTTCACTATAGTTTCAGCTGTCCTACAGAATTAATTTTAGCACACATGATGGAAATCCATAGTTGAAAAAAAGCATGCATATATGAAGTAGCAAACCTCCTCACAGTAGGCAATTAATTGAATCCTATCACAGGAAATTAATGCTTTAAAATCATTAACATAGATTCTTTCCCTCAAGTGCCTGAAAACATTTTATCTCTATAAAGGAAAATCCATATCATTTTTCAGAGATTGATAAAGTAGTTAGAATATAGGAGGAATGGGTAATAATTGAATGAGGGGTACATTTTGAAGCTATGGTTAGAAGGAAAAAGTGACAATTGAGTAGCATTTTCATTTTTCTTTATTGCAAAAATCATTTCCTAAACATTCATGAGTATATTTGCCTGTTTTGAAATCCAAACTGAAACTTAGAAAATATAGGGTTTATTTTATATGGAAAAATACACAGATTTGAAGAAGAACCCAAAACTCCCAATGAGTACGAACAAAATATTGCATATAATAATGGATACGATTTGCTAGAAATACCAGCTGAGTCAACAGTTGAATGAATATTTGGAATGTTGCTGCAAAGTCTGCCAAGCAAACCAACGGTTTGTTAACAGTGTCAGCAGGATAACAGAGCAACTGATTCCCCAAGCAGGATTAGTAAGTGTGAGACGTAAGAGAAGACAGACAGAGCTTGCTGACTGACAAATCCTGGGGTGCGTGAAAGCCTTCCACGCCAGAATATAATCTCTAAATAGCAACACAGGAAACAACTGAAAAGAAAAATTAGCCAACTCTAAAATTCATTCCGTTGCAGAGTTCATTCTGTCACTGTTGTTGATTCTTTGTTATTCTTCAAACTAGAACCCCTTACCAGCTTTTCGTTTCGTTTGGTAATATTTCCATCTGCTCCTTGTGAAGTGTCAGCTGTGGAACTGCTGCTGCTGTCCTCTTTTTTTTTTTTTTTTTTTTTTTTTTTTTTTTTTTTTTTTTTTTTTTTTTTTTTTTTGCGGCACCGGGGATTGAACTCACAACCTCACGCTTGCCAAACAGGCGCTTAAACCACTGAGCCAAATTCCCTGCCCTGCTTTCTTTTGAGATAGGGTTGCACTAGCTCAGGCCGGCCTTGCGCTTGCGTTGTAGCCCAAGCTGGCCTCTAACTCACAACGCTCCCCCTACCTCAGCCTCCCTAGTGCTGGGATTAAAGGCGTGTGCCACCACGCATGGCTACTGCTGCCCTCTTAAGAGCACAGGGGAAATCTTCGCTGAGAGGAAAGACCGTGCTCTCCAAAAAGTTTACACAAGTATGATTTCCCACTCCTCTGCATTCTCACCAACATGTATTCTGATAAAAGTCACCCTAATGGCGATGAAGAAATAATGCATCTCATTATGGGTTGTATTTGCGTTTCTCTAATAGCTAGCAATGTCAAGCATTCTGCAAATAGCCATTGGTCTTTTGTATGTCTTCTATAAAAGAAAAAAAGAATATTCAGCTATTTAGTCTATGTTTTAACTGAGGTAATGAGTAATTGCATTTTTCTCTATTTTGTTTTGTTATCAAGTTGTTTGAGTTCTAGATAATTTCTAGATATTAACATCTATCGATTAATATATACTTTCATTATTTTCTCCTATTTTACAGGTTGTACCTTGGAGGAATATGTAGTTGAAAGCAGAGTTTTGCCACAGCCAGACTGCTGAAATTGCCTCCTAATTCATCTTTCTATATTCATCACCTAATCTTTCTGTTTCCCTTCAGGCCTACAAACCATTCTCACAGACACTAGTAGGAATTTTAAAATCGAGGAATATATCATTATGATTCCCTTAGTATTCTCCTTATAAGTCTCAGCACAAAGACGCTTGCTTGTGAATGATTCTAGAAGCTATTTGTCATTTGGCTGCTTTTCTGCCCTAAATTTGACTTTCTCTTCCCACCTTATGAGAGAATTTTCATAAGGCATCTGTTAATTCCCTGGTAATTATTTATTTCTCCTTCAAACCATCCTCTGGTTTCATAGAATCTGCAATTTTCAGGGGATGTGTGAAAGCAAGACTTATTTCTCTGTAGTAGTCAGGGTCCTTCAGGAAAAAAAGTACCATATACAGAGAAAGATAAATAGTGCGCATGCACACGTGTGTGTCTAAATGCAGAGACATACACATAGATACAGATATATATAGAGAGATATATATAGATATACACAGATACAGATTATAGATATAGATAGCTGTAGATTGTATAGTTTAGAGAGAGTAAGATTTATTATAAGGAATTGGCTCATGCAATTTTGTAGGTAGGCAGTATAAAGATCTTAGGCATAAAACAAGGTGAATTGGCAAGAAGAAAAACTAGAAAACCCAATAGTTTAGTTCCAGTGCGTGTTCAAAGACCTGAGAACAAAGAGAGTCAATGTTATCCCGTCTGAAGATCAGCAGGCTTCAGACTCAGGAAAAACTGATATTTGAGACCAAACACAGGAAAAATAAGTTTTACTATTTTGTTTAAGTCTTCAACTGATTGGGTAATGCCCATCCATATTATGGAGTTCAATCTGCTTTCCTCAGTCTACTGAGTCAAATATTAATATCATCTAAATCCACCCTCATAGAAACACCTAGAATAGTGTTTGACTGAACATCTGGGCAAAATTTTGCCAGCCAAGTTGCCTCATAAAGTGAACCATTATTCTCTCTACACTTGAAACCATCGCCTAGTCTGGCTCTCAAACCTAGCCCATTCTATTCAGGCAGCCCTTGTCTTCCTAAATTCCCAATTACATTCTGATCAAACTCTGCCCCTCTACAGTCCATGGGTCCACCCTAGTGTAACCCATGGTATCAGACAGGTTTGTCTGTGTTTGAACTACAAGTGCAGGTAGAATTCAACTATTTTTCAACACAAGTCCTGAGTCTATGAAGACTGAGAGATATGAAAGAAGAACTAAATCTATAGCAAAGAAGTTTCTACATTTTCAGTGGCATTTGAGAGTTTGATTATTCTGATGAATAAATCTGTTCTCATACTCAAGGATTTCCTTTATTTCATCATTGTATCATATCTAAAGCAAACAAAACCAAAGCATTCCATATATAGTTAAGTCTCTGATAAGTCTGGAAGAAAATGTACTAATTTATTAACAATTGGTAAAATGATTAAGAATGACTCTGATTTCTTTCCTTGTTGCCCGTACTTTTATGTCATTTACTTGTAGAACTAGATGCATTTTGTGTATAGCACTAACCATCTAGACAAACAAAAATGTCCTTCATAGTAGCTAAGTAAATACATTTCAAAGTTTCACACCCAGAATTAAATCTTAGCTCCATTATTTAAGATCTGAGTGATGTTGGAAAATGTTCTTATAATTATCACACATCTATAAAACATAAATAATTTTAAGTACTTTGCTCATATATTATGAAAAATGCATATAAAAACATGTAATGCATTTTAAAACACTCAACACAAAGTTATTCCTTGGTATGAGTTTACTATATACTTACTGAAATGATTGGTAGTGCTAGAAAATATTTGTGCCACCTTAATATGTTTGACAGCACTCTTATTACTTTATACACATTAATTCAAAAAGTACCTACAAAATAATTGGTCTGGTATTCACTTTGCATTTGCAAAAACAAAGATGCAAAGAAGTTTATTTGCTCAAGACCATAAAAACAGGGATTTAAACACAGATGGTTTGACAGTAGAGTTCATGCTTTTTTTTTTTTTTTTTTTTTTTGCGGCACCGGGGATTGAACTCACAACCTCGCGCCTGCCAGGGCAGGCGCTTAAGGCACTGAGCCAAACTCCGGGCCCTGGTTTTTTGAGGCAGGGTCTCACTATGTAGCTCAGGCCGGCCTTGCGCTCGCGTTGTAGCCCAAGCCGGCCTCGAACTCACAATGCTCCGCCTACCTCAGCCTCCCGAGTGCTGGGATTAAAGGCGTGCGCCACCACGCCCGGCTAGAGTTCATGCTTTTGTCCACTGCCCTATTACACTTATAAACTGGACAACAATTGCCAACTTTGTTTTTTAAATTGCTTGTTTACAGATATTCAACTCATTTGCATTCTGTGTTACAGCACTATAAGAACTTCAAAGTAAAACAGAACACATTTGGCCCTTTTGTGTTATAGAATAAGGTACAAAATTGAGGAGAAAAACCGATTTTATCAAACAATAACAATGCTATGATGTTTCACTTATAATCTTACTTTAATATTAGAAATTTCCATAAAGATTGGAATTGTTTATCTACTATATTCAGTGATGTGTCAAATCAGTCCAAATGCTTTCTCAGTGCAATTTCACTCTATCAGGTACAAAGTTCTTCTTAGTACTGTCTTACTCTGAGGATTCCTCAACAGAAAAAAATCAGTATATTCCACTCAATATCAAACCACCATTTCATTTCCCACAGGGACTGAACCCATATGTAGTGACCCAGATATAAATTTGCTCTGGTATTTATTTAATTGTGTAAAGAACTTCTTTACCTAAAGGGTCATTAATAATTCTTGACATACTTTGTGCATACTTTTTAATACTAGTAAGATTTTTAGAGGTAAATTAAGATAGCATTCCCGAGTTACATGTAAATTTACAATAGCAAAAATTCCATTTATGCCTCCAAATTTTCTGTCACTGACATTTCTTTGACTTCACTATATTCTGGCTTTCCACATGCCAAAGATTAAACCTAGAACCATATCTCACACCATGTACTAAGTCAAAATTGAAATGGATCAAAGATCCATAAGGCATATTACAAAAAATATTGACAACTGGCATCATATAAATTAGAAAAGCTTGTGCACCAACAGAGTGAAAAGACAACTCACACAATGGGAAAACTTGTACCAGCTATTCCTCAGACAAAAGACTATTATCTAGGGCTGGAGATTTAGTTCAGTGGTGTAAGCGCCGGCCTGTCAGGTGTGAGGTTGTAAGTTTGATTCCCAGTACCAAAAAAAACAAAAAAACAAAAAACAAAACAAAAAAAAAAACGACTAATATCTAGAATATATAAAGAACTAAGGAACTCAAAAAATAAGATCCCCCACATTTAAAGACCCAGTGCAAAAATTGGCAGCTGAAATGAATAACCACTTCTCAGATAAAGCAGTACGAACAGCAAATAAATATATGAAAAAATGTTCATCACTGGTCTTTTAATAAATGTGAATCAAAACCACACTGATTTTCCATCTCACTCCAGAAAAAAAAATGGTTGTTATCAATAAATCAAGCAAGAACAAATGTTGGTGAGGCTGTGGGGAAAAAGCACTCCACCTTATTGTTGGTGGGAGTGTAAATTGTTATAACCACTACGGAAACAATGTGAAGATTCCTCTAAATACTAAACCTAGAGGTTCCATCTGACCCAGCCGTTCCCCTTTTAGGTATCTTTCTGAAAGAGTTAAAAGCATCATACTACAGCGATATATGCACATCCATGTTTATAGCAGCACAATTTGTAATAGCTACATCTTGGAAACAACCCAAATGTCCATCAACCTAGGAATGGATAAAGAAGACGCAGTGTTTAAAACAATGGAATAGTATTCTGCCGTAAATTGGGATAAAATTCTTTCCCACTCTGTGGGCTGTCTCTTCACTCTTTTGGTTTCTTCTTCTTTGCAGAAGTTTTTTAATCTGATGAGATCCCAGTAGTTGATTCATTGTAACAGTTCCTGTGTCACTGGGTTGTGTTCATAAACTTTTTGCCTACACCCGTCTTCCAGTTATATCTTTTCTATCTTTCAGCAGATTAAGTATTTCTGTTTTAAAATTTAGACCTTTGATCCATTGTTATCTCAGTTTAGCGCATCATGAGAGACATGAGCATGTGGAATGTCAGTTTTTCTACCATCATTTATTCCAGTGAAAGTGTTTGGCCCTTTGTCAGTTTTTAAAGCTGTTCTCATGTTGTCTCTACCATTGTGTTCTCATTTCTGGAATCTTGATTATTACATCCTTCGGTGTGGACTTTTTTATGACAATGGCCAATTGGAACTGGGATCCTAGATGTGTCACTTGTCTGCATGTCAAATTCTTTTTCCATGCTTGGGAAGTTTTACATCACTGCTGTGAACTGGTTTGTGTTATCTTCTGATTTTTCATTAGTTCTTAATCAATTAATAAGATTCTTAATCTTATTTTATTCTTCCCTGCATCATCTACCAACTATTGGATTGATTTTTTGTGTGCCCTTGCTATTTTTAAGAAGTCTTTCATTTGATAATTGCTAGTCATGAACTTGTCTTCTATATCTGACATTGTATCTTCACATTTGTTGATTCTGCTATGTATTTCTCAACAGAGTTTTAATCTACAGTCATCATGCCTTTACTTACTTGTGTGATTTTATCTAGGCACTCATTCATCTGTCTTTTTGGTTGGGAGGGGGCATCTAGGGGCTTATTTATCTGTTTTGCAATTTCTGACTTGAAATTATACTGCAGAGCTGCTGCAATAAAAATAGCATAGTACTGGTAAAAATACATACCTGAAGATCAATGGAACAGATCATAAGAAGCAGAAACAACTTCAAATGCACTCAGCAAACTAATCTTTGACAAAGGGACCAAACACATCCACTGGAAGGATAGCCTCTTTAATAAATGATGCCAGAAAAACTGACTTTCCATATGCCAAAAACTAAAACTAGACTCATATCTATCACTATCCATTAAACTATAATCAAAATGGATCAAAATCTAAGCATTAAAACAGAAGCACTAAATTTGCTGTAAGATAGATTAGGTAGAAATCTGCAAGACATAAGAGTAGGCAAAGCCTTTATGTCAAAATTCCCATCGCACAGAAATTCTTGCACATAATCAACAAGTAGGATTTCATCTTATTAAAAAATCTTTGGTACAGAAAAAGAAATCATCAACCAAGTCAGAGAACTGCCCACACAGTGCGAAAAAATTTTGCCAGCTGTTTTTCAAAGGACTAATATCTAAAAGTTACAATGAACTGAAAAAAATCAGATCTCCAAATTCAAAGACCCAATCTCAAAATGGGTATCTTGAGATGAACAGACACTTCTCAGAAGTACAACTGGCAAATAAATACATGAAAAAATGTTCAACATCACTGGTCATTCAAGAGTTGCAAATTAAAACAATTTTGAGATCCTATATCCAGAAAGAATGACTCTTGTAAAGAAAGCAACCAATAACAAATGCTGACAGGGCCATGGCGATAAAGGAACGCTTCTCTGCTTTTGGTGGTAGTGTAGGCCAGTGCAACCACTATAGAAATCAGCATGGAGATTCCTTAAAAAACTAGGATTAGAGGTTCCATTTGACTCATCTATTTCCTTTCTGGGTCTTCCCAGAAGAATTAAAAGCATCATTCCACAGCAATATATGTGCACCCATGTTTATAGCAGCACAATTTGTAATAGCCAAATCTAGGAAGCAACCCAAATGCACATCAACTGATGAATGGATAACAAAGATGTGTTTTTGTTGTATAATGGAGTATCATTCACTCACACATAAAGATAAAATTGACACAACTACAACTAAATGGTTTGACCTTAAAACCATCATCATTAGTGAAATAAATCAGGCACATGTGTGTAAATATCACATTATCTCTCTGATGTGAGAAACTGAAAATATAAATAAAAACCAAAATATACAATAGATATTGTGAAATAGGGAGAAACTGTTTAAAAAGAAAGAGGTACTGGAGAGGGGCAGGAAAAAAGGAAGAAATGGACAGAACAAATGAGAAAAGAAGAATAAAATGAAAATAGAGTTTTGTGAATGGGGAAGTGAAGGGGTTTTGAAAGAAGAGGACAAAATGGGGAAAAAAGAAGAATTAAGATATATTATCTATATATATAAAGTTCCTTTAATGAGTGTGATCATTATTTATACCTAAATTGTACCAATAAACTTAAATAAGATAAAAAATAAAATAAAATTCAAGTTGTAGGTTTTTTATTTCTTCCACCTTGATATACTCTGGGCTTGCTTTAGGTAAATTGGATGTGTTGGATGGCGTCTTGTTTCTGTGCTTTCTCATTTTCTGTTTTTTTAAGTTTGTTTTGTGACTTGTAAGTGGCTTATGGTAGTGGTTTTTTGTTTGTCTGTTTATTTTGGCTTTGGTTTTTTTATCCTGTTGAGACAGGATTTCACTATGCAGTTTGTGCTGGTTTTTAACTCACTTTGTAGCCCAAGCTGGCCTTAAACTTGCAGTGATCCTCCTGCCTCAGCCTCCCGAGTATTGTGATTACTGCTATGTACCACCACATATAGCCATGGTAGGTAGTTTCATTACAGGTATCAAAATGTCTTGATGATGACTCTTGTTCAGAGCAGTCTTCTAGCCACAGCTGGCGTTAGGCTTTTGAATCTGTTCCAAGATCCTACGTCTTCTGTTTATTGGTGAGAAAATTTTCAGCCTGTTGGCCCAGCACCCTATCCCTTGGTACTGGACTGCAGTATTGGAGGATCAATTGATCACAACAGCAATGTTATCTTTCCTAACTTAGTATGATAAATAGTAATTATAGTATCAAACACACACTGGAAAATGACAAGCTGTAATAACTAATACTTTGTCACGTTTAACCCTAATTATAAGATATATAGTTATATAACAGGATCTAAAACAAATCAGAAATTTACATACAGTACAGTTCCCCTAAACCGAGTAATTCACCCCCTTTCACCATAAAGCATTATTCAGCTGTAATAAGATATAGCAACTACCTATAGATTCATAAGAATCGTGGTATAGGAGTGGTAGTATGAAAAAGGAAGAGCGAAAGAATTAGATTATGAAAAATAAAGGAATGGTAGGTGTGAAGAATGTGGTAAGATTCATGGAGGAAGTCCTGTTAAGGAGTACAGAGAAATTAGTGGCATTAGATAATAGTAATGGAGATGACCACCTAGGAGAAGGATAAACTGCAAGAAGCAGATGAAAAGGAAAGGGAGAATATGATCAAGTTTTTAAAAGAATTAAATGTCTTTTTTTATATTTCTTTGATATAAAGTGTGTGTGTGTGTGTGTGTGTGTGTGTGTGTGTGTGTATGCCTATGTATGGGGAGGGAGAGAAAAGATTCAAAAAATACTAAGGGAAGAAGTTGAAAGAGAGAAAGTAAGAAAAGAAGGGGAGAGAGAGAAGGAAAGGAGGGTCTATTCAAACAAATAAAGTAATAATAAAAGATGGAAGACAAGAAAATAGGCAGCAAAACTCCAAACTCCACCAAAAGTTAAAATAAAATTGAAAACTCAAAATGTGTCAATAATGGAGAAGAGAAAGAAAGAAAGAAAGAAAGAAAGAAAGAAAGAAAGAAAGAAAGAGAAAGAAGAAAGAAAGAAAGAAAGAAAGAAAGAAAGAAAGAAAGAAAGAAAAGCAAGCAAGCAAACAAGAAAGAAAGTTCCTGTGTATTTCCAGAGAAGCGTTCCTTTCCCAGTTCAGCAGTTTGTAATATGACAAGACACATTCCTCTTTGCCCCTCTTTACAGTCTGTGAGTTTGTATGGAGGTTACTCAGCTCAACAAGGCCTCTTTCTGTCGTTCCATTTGTGGAGCTGTTCAAGCTGGGTAACCAGACAGGGAAAGGTGTGGGGCCTCGTGCACAAGGCTCCTGTTGTGGTTTCTTTCTGGTTGGCGTTTGACGCCGGTTACCTGACATACCTTCCAGTTTCTGTGGGACAGACTTCTGATATGTAGTGGCTTCTGTGGGCTCTCAGAGCTGACAGTCTTTTAGATGCTCAGAGAAGAAACAAATCTGCCCAGCACTCCTGTGGGCAGATTTCTGCTATCCCCGTGAAGGCGTGGAGCATGGGTGGTGTCTCGTGGATGTACAGAGTACCAGGCAGAATAGGAAACCGTTAATCCTTGATGTTTGACCATACGGAGGACTGGCCTATTGAGTTAGGCAGGGACTGTGTCCAGGGATCTGGCTGAATGCAGGGTGGAGAATCCGCTGTGCCCCAGGGTGACTGGAACACTTGTTGAGAATCCTGGTTGCCTGGGGACTTGTGTTAGACCTCAGGCAGAGACTGGGACAGATCTAGGGCGGGAGCCGGGTAGTGAGAGATCTGTGTAGGCGCAAGTGAGCCTGACGTGCTGAGTGCAGACTTGAACTAGATCAGAGTTAGCTCTGTGTGCCAGATGAATATTCCAGTTTGCTTGGGATAAACTGCAGGCTCCCACAGGTGAGTCAGATATGCTCAGTCTCCAATATTGAAGACTCCCAATGGAAAAACAAGTGGCTGCTTATTTATCTGCTCCGTGTCTGCTAATGAATGGTGGGTGGAGACAGGGGGCAGCTCCCTGGTCACTGGACCCTGGTGTGTGCTGGCTAAAACTGCTGCAAGGCTGCAGAGGCCTCTGTTTGGAGAAGGGATGATGAGACAAAGGCCCTGTACACCCCAAACCTACGCTGTTTACCTTGACTCTGCCGTGGTGCTTGGATCTCACCAGCTACATGGGAACTTCTCCAAATGGCAGTTCCTCTCTGGGCATGAGGTGAGGTCCCATGGACAGTCGTGTTGGACTGGCTCACCTCTTTGAAGCTTCTATGCATATGTTTTTTTGATCTACAAGTCTCTTCTTTCAAATTGTTGTTTTGCATCAGGGTGTGTGTCCCTCCCCTTCTTCCACTTACCTGTGCTTTTAGGTGACCTTCTCTGAGCCTCTCTGATGTGACTCCTCGGTTGACCATGTTAGATCTCCACCATTTTGTTTTAAATATGACCACTTAAGAGGATTATGATTGAATTTTGAAAAAAAATTAGATGTAGTCTTTTATATTTCTTTGACATAAGGGATGTGTGTGTGTGTGTGTGTGTGTGTGTGTGTGTTCTGTCTACTCTATTTACAACCTTATTAAACTTATTCTTTTATATTAAAGTTTGGGACTGAAGACATACCTAATCCTTTTTTTTCTTTGTAAGTTATGTGAACTTTCCTTACTTACAGTTTTTACTTTGGAAATTATAATATCTTTTCTTAATTTTTCAGTCTCAATTGATTTCATGCCTTTGGATGATTATAATAATCCAGAACCATTTTAAATCATGTTTAAAGCATGAAGTACTCCTTTATGCCCTGACTATAGACTACAGCTTATTATAAAATTCATAGCACTCCTGTCTACTTTAAGTTCACCCTAATGATGTAGTTCTTTGTATTCCAAACTTATTGTGAGACTAGGTCTGGTCAAGTTGTGGAATAAATTCTGGTATTTAACCCCTTAGCCTTCAGAAGCCACCAAAAGTAAAATTCTGTTTGGTACTTTTCATTTCCCCATCAAAAAATTAACCTCAGGGCAAAGAGCTTTCTTTGCACTTCCTTTGTGATTTAATTTCTTAGTTTCTTCTCAGTTCCACGATGTTTGAAATATTTTTGAAAATGTAGCTAATGTACTTGGTTTTGAAGTAACATTTAGCCACAGGAAACTCTGTTGTAAATATTTTTACTATTCCTCACTGAAATTTTTATCTTATAAAAGAGAGAATTCCTAGAGCCCTAGGCTACTTTTGATTCATCTCTCCTTTTCCTTGTTAGATATAAATGTAGAATACTCATTGAGCAATTATTAAAGGTTAATGTGTTATTATTTGTCTTTTTAGATTCTTTTAGTGTTGCTCTTCACCAGAATTTGAACTGCGATCAACTGCATCAACACTGGTGATCACCCAAACAATTTTCTAGAGCTCAATATGTTCCACTGATGGCAGACATAGATTTTCTTGCTCTTCCTTCCAAAACATACGCCCCTTTTTTGATCTGTTAAGGATATTAATCTCAGTTCACTTTCAAACTGAAGTAGGTTGTAATCCTTAGTTCAATGAATGGTTAAATATTTTCTAATCTAACAATTTTTTCCTAATTCAAAATTCACTATGCAAACAAAGCAATACATTTTCTTTAAGTGAAACTAAAAAGTTGTGAGAACTAAAATAATGTATTTTCCACTAAAATGAACTGAAAAACTATTCTCTACCGATATGTAATATTTTCAGAGTAATTGCAATGATGTAATATATATCGCATACTGATTAAAGTATGTTTTGCAGATGCTTCATACTTGCAGGGTGAAAGCGGTGTTGCTTGACATGATATACATTCCACAAATTGAAACAGCTATTATAATAACAACTGCAGCTGTTTTTCAGAAAGCTTATGTTTCCTCTTTCACTGAAAAATTGAATATTTCTTAGACAATAGTTTTTCCTATGCTTTTCACCTATAGAAGTGAAACATGATTCCCTAAATTTGTATAATAAATAATCAATACACTTGTGAGGTCAGCTTCCAATAACTTGTGAAAAAATTATTGAGGAAAAATTAGAAATATTTAAAGAATAGCTGCCCTAATTCTCCATAAAATTATT
Source organism: Dasyprocta punctata (assembly GCA_004363535.1). Classification (NCBI taxonomy): domain Eukaryota; kingdom Metazoa; phylum Chordata; class Mammalia; order Rodentia; family Dasyproctidae; genus Dasyprocta; species Dasyprocta punctata. Next base: position 12,632 of record RJWM01028096.1, on the reverse strand, counting down.
TAAAGTTTTTGTTATAGTATCCTTGTATACTATTTAAGAATCCCCACTCAGGTACATCCTTCATAGTCATATAACTGTGATTTTTAGGATTTAAATATTAAAAATCTAACTTGCATGTTCCAAAGCTTTACCTCACTTTAACTTTCTTTAGATTAACAACCTCGATCTGCCCATTCACTTTCCATTTATCACCTCTTTCCATTTCAGGCTGCCAATTACTTTAGGTAACCCCTAAATCCCATTCAAATTTCTTTAAACATGCAAATCAGAGCTGGTTTATAGTCCTTCTGTCAGACAAAAATATTCAGACATTTTCTAGTACCAAAGTAGTGATTCTATTCCCCAGTTCACCACTTTGTGAACTATAGACCCTGATACTTTCTATCCCAAAATAAAACTGTATTAATGTAAGTAAACACTGCATTCTCTTGATGTGCATTCTTTAGTGCACTAAGAAATTCAGCTTGTTTCTGATTTACATTTTTTGAATTGCTGGAGCATATAGCGACTGCATTCTAAATATCAGAATCATGAAACATTATCATTGCTTTCCAGTTTACTGGCAACATGAACACTAAATGTGTTTATGAGCATTTTGAGAAATTCCAAAGTTACAGTCTGAAAAAAAATTTAGGAATTTTGCCAAATATTCCATGGTTTGGGCTGATATTCAAGAAGAGCTTTATTGGGCACAATTTTATTACTCTATTCTGCCCGACATTGATTTGTCTTTGAACCCAACTGAAGTCCATTGCTCCATAACTCAAGTTAATGGGTATATAGATAGGAAGCTTCCTTACCATAGCAGTATTTCTCTCAATATTTTTTATTTATTAAATGTATTAGATGCTTAGAATCAATCAATTTCTAGGAAAACTTCAGAGAGTAATAAAGGATGATACTGAAATATGTATATCACTGCAAATTCAGTGTGAAATAGAGAATCAGTAGAGTTTTCCACATAGGTCGTAGAATATTTTTATCCTGCTTATCTTGACTTGCAAAAATTTTTATTAAACAGGATAACATTTTCTTCAGTGATTGAATAATTTTAAAATGCAGTGATGAAAAATGATCGTTAGACCTGCAAGTAGCTGAGTGTCTTAGTGCACTGTTTCGTATTCACATGCAATCAGGGAAATTTTTCATTGGTTTATTATGTAACTACCTTTCCATGCTCTACCTGGGATAACACATTAATAAAGAATAAATTTGGTCCCAGAGAGTTGCAGAGCCCTGATAGTAGCTGAGAGCTTTATGATGGGTTCTCTTCCTCAAATAGCTGTTTGTGAATGTTGAGCCACTAGTCAAAGCAAGAGTTTTGAGAATAAACAGAATTACATTAGAAGATAATCTCAGCTGATATTCCAAGGGACAAAGAAAGAGATCAATTTTAACTCAGTTAATCAATCTCTAAATAATATGCCCATAGTCTAAATGCTGTCTGAAGTTTAAATTGCCTTTTCTTCTGTGTAGTACACTACATTGTAATTTAGCTAATAAAAGAAGACAAGATAGAAAAGGAGGACACGCTGCTGATCACACCATGTAATCGGCCCATACATAAGAAACTGAGCATTGCTAGAATTCAAGAAATATTTCTCACCATCATCTACAAGGATAACCATTGTCCAGATTTCTGACAGCAAATATTAGTTTAATTTCTTTTTGCCCTTTATAAAAAGTGTCTCATGAACTACAGTTTTGTGTTTGTCTTCTTTAATTCTACCTTATATGTACAAAATTCAAATTCCTGCTACATGTACTGGTCCTTTTATTCTATTTGCTATAACATTCTATAATATGAATGTATAATATTTCCATACTACTGTTGAGAGCTTGTTTTGATTATTGTGAGTAATATCATTTACTAGAACATCAATTGCTTGGCATTTCCTTTTTGTATATCCATCAAGTAGAGTTTCTAGATTATAAAGTGTGCATGCATTCAGGTTTACTAGATATTTACTAGATATTGACCAACAGTTTTTCAAAGGTCTTGCATTCCCACCAGTAGAGAATGAGGACTTAGGTTGTCCAGCATCATGAAATTTAGGATTAATATCTCTATTTATTTTAAATTTAGGCATCTTGGTGGATGTGTAGTAATATCATCGTGAAATTTTAATTTACATTTTTGAATGAATATATAAAACAAAACATCTGTGCATATTTTCAGAATTATACACATGAGTTTTGAAGTAAACAAATGTTTTTAATTCTTTGAGTAAATAGCTACTTGTGGAATTACTGAGTCAAATGATAAGTATATTTTCCAAAGAGATTCTCTGTTTCTGTCCTTACCAGTCATGCATAATTATTTTAATTATTTGCAGTGCTGATATTTGGAGTGATCTAGATGTATACCTGGATGGGCTCTTAAGAGATGGGACCTCGTTGAAGAAAATAGGTCATAGGGGTATACATTTGAAGGATAAAAGTATTTGTGGGCCTTATCTTTCTTCCCCTTTCCTTTTCTTCCCTTACTCTTCTCAATAAAGTGAATTACTTTGTCTGCTGCTCCTTGCCATGTTGTTATGCCTCAACTGGACCCCAAAAATAACAGATTCAAGTTACCAAGGACTGAAAATTCTGAAATCTTGAACTGAAATTAATTTTTCTTCCATTAAATTGTGTTTCTCAGGTAATTTTTATAGTGACAAAAAGCTGACTAAGTTATAGTGCAAGTTTTGAAGAGTATATCCATTGTTTAGACAATATTGCATCATTTCACATAGAACATACAAAAGTATATCTTTGTTTCCCCTAACTTGGTATTTGCATTATCCTTGTCATACATTTTACTTCTGCATATGTCATCAAATTGAGGATACTTTATAAAAATAAGTTTCCCTGTAAACTCCAGTATGATTTTTCCTCTACTTGAAGGGATTTCTCTGCTTTTTAGAATATTGGTCTCACATACTGTTTTTTTAGGTTTTACACACTATAAAGATAATTCACTGCATACAAAATTCTAGATTGTTGCTCACCTCCCCAAACAAAAGGATGTGGCTTCACAACCTCATGAATCATCTAATTTTCCAAAAGAATTCCATCATTCTTTGTTCATCTAGACATATCTCTTCCTTCTGGATAATATCTCTTCTGTAGATGCTTTGAAGATTTTCTTTATCATTGTTATTAATACTTTCAATATAATATTACTTAGTGTACTTTTTTTTGCTTTTTGCACTCATTGAAATTTTTGGTACTATAGATTTAGGATTTGCATCAAATTTTGAAAATGATTGACAATCATTTGTTACAGTCTTTCTTAGTTTGTGCCCACCTGAACTTCACTTTCTGGAACCCTAATTCTACAAATATTGTTTCTTAATATTGGCCTACCTACAGCTTATTAACTAAACGGAGTTCAGTTTTTTCTGCCCTGTTTCCTTTGTTTTACTACTTATACGCAAAACTAAATTTCTATTTATATCATTTCATTAATTTTTAATATTCTTACATTTTAATCCAAGTTTGATATGTCATTTTGTGTATTTTCAGCTATTTCTCTGTCATGTTCATGTTTTCTCCACTTTCTTTAATGCTTTAATTGTTGTTATAATTGCCTGGTCTAATAATTTTATTATCTCTGTTTTATTTCTGGATCTAGAATTGTTTCCTAATTTGTCTCTTAATTAGGTTTTCGCTACTTCTTTACATGTTTGAAATTGAACAGTAAACATTTTTAATTTTACAGTTAGATGCTGAGAATAGTGGGACAATGTAGTGTCCTACAATTTTATCATTTTTGTGTGATACATGAAGTTGCTAGAAAACAATTTGGTCTTCTCAGGGTATATTCATAACTTTTGCTATGTTTAAAGTTTTAGGGACAAATATAACCCTTAGATGAGGTGTAAATTGACTCCTGTCAGATAAATGTATATTGGTGTACTTCAAATGATTATGTTCCACTATGGCTAAACCCATCTCTACTAAGTTATGAGAATTTTGTTTCATTTGCTTTGGCTGAGGTGTTTAACAAAACACTCACTCAGTATACTTTACATAGAGTTATTCCCTTCAATACACTTCTTGCAATATTTGTCTTCCCAAACTCTAAGCTGTCTCCACATTTCAGAAGACTTCCTTTGCTGGGATAGTTGTTTGAGGTTGTATTCTGAAATACTCTAGAGCTAATCCCATTATCTTTATCTTGCTTCGAGACTATTTTTACTGCCACTTTGTCAGGGTCCAAAACCCCTCATTTCACTTTTTTGCTGTTTTTCAGTTGTGTAAGATGGCATATTAAATCTGCTGCTGTGTCATGACAAGAGTTTATGTAATTAGAACACTAAATTGTGAAGATAAATAAAATTTATCAACAATAAAAAACAAAGTTTGATAAGCCAAATAGAAGACACAAATTGTTTTCTATTTTCTCTACAGAAGTAATTTCATAAACTATTGTTAACTAAAGGATAATAAAAATAAGCAAGAAAAATGTGAAAAAGTATTGCATAGAATCTCAGCTATACAACTATTTTCTTATAATTTTATGTTTTGTAACATCTTTGTGATGTTTATGATTTATTGTGCTTTATTTTCTTCACCTAAATAAATCTCCTTTACCATATGCAAATTTTTCTTTTTGTTTTTATATTAACCTAAAGATATATCCCCAAATTGTTCACATTTAAACTCTCACAAATACTACATTGACCATGTCACGTTGCAAAAGATAGAAGTAAGAACAGAATCAGAGTATAATCTGTGCAGTCATAGTAATTTAAAAGTTCTTTTATTATTTTTGTTCTGTTTTGTATTTGACATCTTTTCTCAATTCAATTTGTGTTGTACTTGACTTGCTTTCCTCTCTTTCTGTCTCCTTCATACATAAGAAAATTTTCAAGGTATTTTCTCTTATTTGTACATCCACGATCCTGTAAAAGTGATTAGTGTTCTGTCACCTGGACAGGCTATTCTTCTATTCTTAAATATCTTCTTTGAATAAGGAAAGACAGAATCTTTTTTAATATAGAGCAAGCAAAACATGAGCACATCATGTATCTGTTAAAATAAGAAAGCTCACAAATCTGTGAAATTAATAATACAAGGATTTCTTCAACCCCTTTTTGAAATTCCCTCATGGTTTCTATAGAAATATCCTTTATCTATTTATTATTCACATCATTCTAAAATAGTGATGCAGCTAACCATAAAACCAATTCTATCCTTCTCTATTTGATCCCTTCACTCATAGTCTCTCCTATCAGAATCATGTGTATCTTGTAGTTGATAATTTCACCAACTCCTCATGATTTTTAAAAAGTTGGAGTTTACTTCTACAATTTAGTCACCAGGCATTCTTTTACACTAGTCAAAAGCCTCAATATTATTACACCTGGGATTCTATGTTATGTGCTTCAAGTTTCTGGGTTTTGTAAATGAATAGCCACCAGCTTTCCCGGATCTCATAAATAATTCCTTTGCTCCTCTGTTATTCCTTCATCCCCCTCAGCCAAACTGTGTTTTGTCAACACATCTCAAAATATATCTCAGCGAGTCTGTAAACATACTCCTCTCTATCACTTAGATTATCACACTTGGGTAGTTTATAGCCTCTCCCTTTCCATCTTTATTTTTTCCTTCACTCCCAGCCAGTTATCTGAAAGATCTGTGTGGCCTGAAATAGTTTGTTCTTCTAGATAAATTGCTCTGTGGTTCTGGCACCTCACATACAGAATCTGTGGTGTTAAATGCTTTGGAAACTTTGGCCAAATAAGAGTTGGACAATACTATAAAGAAATACTACAGACTATTTTGGAAAATTATCAATCTTTGGAAAAGTTTCAATGCTTGCATTTGAATGAGGGAAAATTTACTTAATTAATATCCTTCACAAGAGAAGAGAGTTTGGGAGAGCCTTGTTGTTTACACAAAACTAACCTAAGAGCAGTCATAAAGTGGGAAGGTACAAGAGCACAAAATAAAATAAACATTTGAAATATTCTCATTAAGTATTGAAATATAGCATAAAGCCTAGGTAACAAAATCTACTGTTGCTATTATTATCATTTAACAATTTCTCTAGACATTATCAAAAGTCCAATAAATAGTGACCAGATAAAAGAACATACATTAAACAGAAAAAACAAAAGTACAAAGATTTCTACAAATATAAATGCATAAAATTATTATCTTTCCTTATAGGAAACAATAGCAAGCATTAATAACATAAAGAAAATACATAAGAAACCAAAATTTTAAAAAGGAACAAAACTATATATGGACTCTTGTGATTTAAATATAATTAAGTTATTTATAAATGTCAAATTTAGAATTGCAAACCATATATTTTGCTTATCAGTGTTAACTTTTAGATTTAATATTATCCCCGAAATTATCTTAATATAATTCTTAATTCTCGTCAAATTAGAAAATGGCATTCTAAGACATATCTGGAAGAAATCCAGATATTAGTACATTTCAAAAATGTTAATAAATGATTATGATATGGTAGGACATTAATGGTTGTAAGAGTTCAAAGCTGTATTCATTTAAACTGGATATTAGAGATAAGACAGAATACTGTAATAAGCTAATATCTATATGCATATGCACATACTTGTGTTTGTATAAATTAGATTAAATCATGTATACTATAAACTTTCATTCTCCATGACAGCTAATAATTTTTTTGTTCTTTATTCTTTTGAAATTATCTACTTTATTATGTAGTCCTATCAAGTCTATATCTCAAATAACTATAAAGTCATTCAACCTCTTTCAAGTTATAACATCATTACCCCAACTGAAAGTGTCGATTTCCTGTCACTTGGACAAAAACTCAATACTCAAAACATAAAGAAGTAGAAGTGTATTATGGCTTGTGGTTTCAGAGGGTTCAGCCTGTGACTGGCTGGCAGCAATGGTATGGTAGAAAAGCGTTGCAGGGGAAAGCTGCTCTCCACCTGATAGCTAGGAAGCAGAGAGCAAAGGGTACATTGGGGATTTAAATATATCCTGCCCTATCAGACCCTCAGATGCACAGGCTTCCAACCAGGCCCCACCACCTGACAGCACAAGAATTCATCATTGGATTCCAATGATCATTATAACCCGACATAATCCAATCACCTTCCAAAGGCCTCACCTTTGAACAAATGAGATTTTGGAGGAACATTTCGCATCCTAACTGTAAGAGCAATAAAATTAACCAACTTATACAGCATAAACTATTATAATACTTGTGCAAAGCTTAGAAATAATACAAAATGGTAGTCATGAGAGTCTTGTTAAATCAAATAAAGATTAAAACAATGGAACACAGGAACATTTATAAAGGGGGCAATTGATATTGCCAAATTAACAATTTGTCTCATAGTATATATTTTAACTTGAAAATACAGTAGGTTTTAAAAAACCCACAAATTTTTATACCTCCATCATCATTGGAAGCAGAATAGAAGTTAAACTATTCTAAGACAATAGAAAAGGGAGGAATAGAACCACGAAGGTGACATTAATGATAAACAAGTCAAGAAGGAAACAAGTGACCACTCTAAGTCACACTGCCTAGTCTAATTTATAACTTAGTATTAAAATACTCTTTCCAGAAATGGACTGTACCTTTTTGATAATCCAATCATTAAAAATCAAGCAGTGGCCTAAATATAAATTTAAAGTATAGTCTTATAATTGAAATAACGAAAGTAAGATACATTCTACATGTAAAAGAGGAACAATTTGAATTATGTATAGGATGATCTTAACCATTTATTTCTGAAAGATTTTTGTTGAAAAATAAAACAGGGTTAGAGTTAAGGCTAAAGTGAGATGAAAGTAGTGGGAGAAACTGTGAAAACAATACATCTTTCATTTACTTCATCTATAGAGATAAAAATAGTTTCCTTCATTCTTAGTTTTGGAATCTTTCTCTGCAACATAATAAAATTACTTATTTCTGTCCCAAATTCTGTTTCCTAGAATTTTAGAGCTAAGAAAATAAATGTTCTCAAAACATAGAAAAACACAAGACCTGACCATTTTTTATTGTCACACAAACCAAGATTAGTTAGAATCAAGAAACCTGAAAATTGATAGAGTTGGAGAAAATCAATGCTGAAAATCAAGCTAATGTTAATAAAAGACAAGTCTGGGGAAGCTGTATGATTATGATATGAAAAAAGCTGCATTTGGGGAGACTTATTTATTGTATTTCCTTTGTTAAATTCTGTGCTTAATGTTGTAGGAGATATGTAGCATTTGCCTCTTTATACCCCATGAATCCATTTATTTTCTTTTCCCAAGACATAGAGGCCCACACGGAGGCAGTGGGCCAAACAGAAAATATAACCTAAAAAACTAAGAAGATAAACAGAGCAGAAACTTGTTGATTAGAGATAGAACTTTAAAGACAGAAAATTGTATCCAATGAGTGAAAGTAAGCAAGATCTCTAACATTCCTTAATAGATAATTAATTTATTTCTAAACAAATAGAGTAGATACATGACTTAAGAAAACCAGCATTTACAACTTGTATTTATGGCATATATTTAAGGCAAGGGTTTAAGGAAATTTTATTTTGTAACCTTGCCTACAAAAGATCTGCAGTACTAAAACCACCTATACCATGGTTACAAGTTCTTAGGTGCTAAGACTGACACAAATTACAAAACGAAAATAACTAAAAACTTAGTCCGTCAACAACATAGTGTATATATATATATATATATATATATATGTGTGTGTGTGTGTGTGTGTGTGTGTGTGTATATATAAGGATATATATGCTATGAATTGATAAAAATTATGTAATATTCTCTATCTTCTCCCAAATAAAAAGTTATTATTTTTCTCCTTACACTTATGTGTAATTTTTCTAACTCAATAAATATATAATTTCCCTAAAAGTTATGAGATAATAATCTCAGTGAAAACTTGTATCTGGGGTGAAAATTACCCAAATATTATGGATTTGAAGCTAGAAGGTATTATTGCAATCCATTTTGAAATGAAATCTAAATTTTGTATGTATGATAGTATATATTAACATGGTCAATGGAAAAATGTGAACACCATGTAGTCCTTTAGTTTTCTTTTATTATTCATATATTTTGACAAATTTTCTATCTAGTCTCCACACCACCTTCCTATGACTAAAATATACAATTTTTAGTTGCTGCTACATATCTAATTTTTTTTTTCTCTTTCAGTTCATGTGGTTTCAAAAAAGGGACCATAGCTGTGGGTCACAAATGCAGGTCTGGGTCCAAGAGACTCTAGACTTTCTCTCGTGAAGCATCAAAAAGATCTGTGACCTGAGTCTCTTCAATCAAAATAAATCTAGTGATTTACCAAAGACTCAAAAAAAAAAAAATGAAACTTCTGTGCTCTCTGCCCACACTACTTACATTAAGAGGTATAAAGTGGAGGCCATCTGATAGATTCTGAGTGTTAAGTCATTCAGAACAGAAAAGAAATCGAGACAACTGATCCCAAGTACTGTTTAAGCAAAGACTCAGTTTTATTGAAGGCACAATTATATGTAGAATTCTTTGGAAAACAAGATAATGAATTCTGTTATTGATCCAGCTTGTGTGAATTTGATGTCCTGCCACTAGCAACTAGGGAGATACAAGAAACAATTAAGAAACAAAACAGGTAGAAAAATGATTTCATGTGGAAATGTAGTTGTTTTGTCGGTGGTTAATCTGTATAGTAACTAAGACTTAGAGCAATATATTACAATAACCTTCCCCAAACACCCACAATTAAGTGTACTATAGCCCATCACTTCAACAGCAAACAACCATAAACAAAGTATCCCCAAAATACATATTTAATATACCAAGTCTCAGTGTCCTTGAAAAAGTCTGCTCTCTCCTTATTATAAAGCATAGATACTCTCTGAGGGCAGAATATATTTATGTGATAGTAATGTGCTCATTTGAATGCAAAATAAACTAAAATGATTAAATTTTATATTAAAACAAAGAGTTCTCTTGAATAGGCACTGTTGACAGTCAAGAGAAAATAGCAAGAATCAAATATTTTGGATATACTTATTAAAATTGTGTCCACTCCAAACTAGCTGACTGCAACAACTGAAACCACAATGCTGAACTTCAAATGCACTGTATTTCAATTTATTTCACTGTAAATGGAATTTCAGTGTCTTCATATTTATAATAAACAACTTGCAATACATTCTACAGCTTGGGAATTATCCTTGGTCCATGAGCCAGAAATATCATACATTTTGGCAGTCTTCTAGCCCCTGGGACTTGAGTTAAATAACTTTGAAGGAATAGAGAATTCGAGAATGAGAAAGACAAAGAATTTAAATGACTTGTTTGTATTATATATCTTCTTTGAACAAAGCTGAATGAATGTAAATTTGATCTTTTGTATTTTGAGCTCTTATATACACACACACAGTTTTATAAGAACTTGTCACCTTAATGGTTGATAATTTCTTCAAAACACACCCATGTCACATTCTGAGGAGCTCATTTTATTTCATTGATATAATCCTGTTAATGAGATGACGGTAAGGTTGCTGTGAACAACTGAGTCGTTGGTCCAGATACACGCATAGGTTTGGTAGAAGTAAGATCCCACAGTGACAACTGATTCCAAATCCTCCCAAGTACATCAGGAATTATAGACGGCTGTCTACTCTTTGAAGACATTTGTTACAATATACATTTATCTGATGAATGGACAAATATTTGTATGCTTTTTGGTTATAATTTTTCCTTAATTTTAGGAAAAAAAACATGAATGACCAAGGAAAAGACTGCAAATCTTTTTTTTTCCTTATCACAAAGTTGATATTTCCTTTACTGATTGAGTTATCAAATGGACTTATAGTTTCTGGTAAAATTATCTTTGTGCAAATATTTTTTTAAAAATTACCAGCTGAAAACTACCTACAGTGGCAGGACATACACCAAGGGTTACTCATTAGAAATGATCTAAAACAAAAATGAAATTCTTCTGTTTCCTAATAAATGTTATTATTTAATTCAGAATTTAATATACAAAGAATTTTTTTCATGTTACATTTACATGGTCAATATGTCTGTAATTTGCTTAAGTGTAATTAGTGAGATTTTTATAACCGTAAGATAGATCCAAGTTCTAGCCTGAATGACATTGACTTTTTAAACGTTCATTATCTGAAAGAAGAATGGAGTTTTAAAATTAAAACTTAGCTAGATATTTTCAAATACAGTTCTTTGGACTTTTTTAGCATTACTGTGTTTTTATTAGTACATATTCGCAGTACGTAAGCATACATACATCTTGAGTCGGTACATGTACATAGTACAGCTGTTTTTTTTTAAATCTGCTTCTTCTTCCCACCTGCCTCCTTCTATCCACCTCTAAATCCACTTCCCCCATTTTCATTCTTGTTTTTATTCTTAGGTCATGTTTATGGCTTGACATTTGCATTCATTAAGGTCATTCGGTTCCTGTGCGTGACATATTCTGGACCTTCTGATTTTCCTTTCCTTTCCCCCTCACATTTCACCCTGACTCTCTTGTACACCCTCCCATTTGCAAGAAATCTATTCCTTTCTTCCTTCTACCCAAACTTCATTAAGCCCTTTGTTTGTACTTTGCTTTACTCAAATGAGAAGTACCACAGGGTACTTAAACTTCAGTGTCTGATTTATTTCACTCAACATTATGTTTTTCATGGTGCATTCATTTTCCAACAAATGTCTCCAACTTTTCCTTCTTCACAGCTGAAAGGTATTAAATAAGGTGTAACACATCTTCTTTACCCATTTATCTGTTGATGGGCATACCAGCTGCTTTGGGAATTTAACTATTATGAATTATGCTGCTCTAAACATGGGTATGCATGTATTCCTGCAATATGTCTTTAGGTCATTGAGGAAAATGCCTTGAAGAATAGGTAGATCATATGGAATTTCTAACTTTAGTTCTCTGAGAAAACTCCCTAATGATTTCCACAATGGTTGTCCTAGTTTACATTCCCACCAACTTTGCAGGCATGCCAGCATTTTTTATTCTTTGACTTTTTGATGATTGCCATACTTTCGGGTGTAAGATGGACTTTAGGACTTGTTTTAATTTGCATTTCTCTAAGGGCTAGAGATGTTGAACACTTTTTCCTCTTTTGTTGACCACTTGTGCTTCTTCTTCTGTGAAGTACCTGTTTATTTCACTCACCCATTTCTTGATTGGGTCTTTAATTTTAGGTGGTCTAATTTGTTGACTTCTTTATATATTCTAGATATTTGCCTTTTGTCTGAGTAATAGCTGACAAAACATTTTCCCATTCTGTAGGTTGTCTCTTGCCTGTGCTAATTGATTGCTGTACAAAAGCTTTTTAATCTGAAGTAATCCCACTTACTGATTTTTGTTGTTATTTCTTGTGCACTTTGGTTTCTGTTTAGAAAATCCTTTCCTACACCTTGACTGCAAATATTCTGCCTAGTTTATCTTCCAATAGGTTTATTGTTTTATTTTAATGTTTAGGTCTTTGATCTATATAGGGTAAGAGATAAGGATTCAGCTTTAGTCTTCTGCAAGCAAATATCCAGTTTTCCCAGCACCACTTGTTGTGTAGATTATCTTTTCTCCAACTCATGCCTTTAGCCCTTTGGTCAAAAATCAAATAAGTGTGTCTTACATCTGCATA
>RJWM01028095.1:0-25213 GCA_004363535.1 Dasyprocta punctata | reverse complement strand
GTACCCTGGAAAATATCAACTTCAGTTATAAGAAAAGGAAAAACTAAATACACTGTAGAATGTTTGATCCATTAATGGCTTTGTTGTAACCATATTTGTTACATGCATTGAAAAAGTAGTTTTGTAACAAAAGTTAGAATGCAACTACTGTGTTTTAGAGTATTTCCAGAAATCCTGGGCTCATCTCCTAGAAAAAAAATCAATGAAATGATGATACTACTTAATTAATGCTTTAGTCATTGTTTTTTTGTTTTTTGGGTTTTTTTTGTTTGTTTGTTTATTTTTTGTTTTTTGCGGCACCGGGGATTGAACCCATAGCCTCGCGCCTGCCAGGGCAGGCGCTTAAGCCACTGAGCCAAACTCCCGGCCCTGGTTTTTTGAGGCAGGGTCGCACTATGTAGCTCAGGCCGGCCTTGCGCCACGTTGTAGCCCAAGCCGGCCTCAAACTCACAACGCTCCGCCTACCTCAGCCTCCCGAGTGCTGGGATTAGTCATTGTTTTGGTTTGTGTCTGGGTGTCCTCCCAAAGCCTCATGCAATCATGAAGATGGCCGAATGTAGTGTTTGTGATTGGTTCGTTGTCTAGTGCAGGGTTGGCAGCACGAGTGCTGCACCTGCCCAGGGGCTGGTAGCCAGTGTACAATATTAGAGAGGAAAGGAGGAATGCTTTTCCCTTTTGCCCTTTTGCTTTTGTTGCTTCTGGTGTCTACCACAGCTGCCATGTTGCACCTCAGCCATGCCACCCTGCCTTGCAGCCAGCTGATTATGGACTGAAGCCTCCACAAACTGTGAGCTAAATAAACCTTTCCTTCCTTCATTTTTGGCGTCAAGTATTTTGTCTCAGCAACAAGATAACGGTAACCAAGACAGCTATTAGAATGTCCATGTACAAGAGAAAAGGCAGGGACAGACAGGAGCAAGCACATCAACTGAGATATCTGTTAAAGTGAGGGAACAACGAGTGTGTTGCCTAAACAAAGCTTATGTGTTGTCTGTAGATCTGAATTTTTCATATACTCCCTGAAATCGTAGTATGGTGTCCTTCCAGATCAGAGCTTTGCATCATCAGCATTCAACAAATATTTGTGGAAGGAATGTATATTAGAGTGTTAAAAGCCCAGGCTGTGTACTTGGGTTATCTATGTTCAGATTCCATCTCTAACCTTAATGTGGGTTGATTTACTTAGTCTCCATGCTTTAGCTTCCTTGTCTGAAGAGTACTGTGGTACATTATATTGTAACTAAAATATGTGCTAAAGGGACAAACTCTGGCTGTGGGAAATGGCTAACTGAATTTCTGCCATTTCCACAGCTCCAGACCAACAGTACTGAGGGCAGCTCTCTGTAGTGGAGAAAGTACACTTCTGAAACAGAAAGGCCATGGGCTGTAAATCTCAAAGATTCTCTCCCTACTGTGTGAACTGTTCACCTGAAGAAGGTGATGCTATATTATATTTCCATGTTGGTTACCAAGAAAGGTTAATCTCTCATTCCAAACTAAACTCTGTTACCATTATTTAGCCACAAGAAAGGTTTTCCAAAATGTTATCAAGTTACTTGGTTGTGACTGAAAAAGAATTCAACTCATTCTCAGTTTGCTGAATATCTGCAGTGTAGAATATTCAATTTATGATAAGGCTAACTCAGCCAATTTATATTTTAAAGGAAGGATTCGAATACTTCCCAAGTAATAGGTATGAACCCAAGAATAAGCTCAAGCTGTTTGGGGTTAGCAAGGTCAACCTTATATAAATCTGAATTGTTTACATAAAATAAGAAAGAGGAGAAAGTAGAGAAACTATGCAGGCATAATATTTAAAAATGAGACAATATAGGTAGTATACTGTAGCTAGATTAAGAAGATTGAATCCAGTATTTTTTAATTGAACAGAAAATGTTTTCAGATTAAAGGAAATATAGGTCTTGTAAAGAAATAAAACATGAAATAAGATTGCAGAATGAGATAACAGGAAAAAATAGCAAATGTAAAGAAAAAATAATTGGTAAAACAAAGGGAAACTATTGCTTTAAAACTATCAGAACAACAAAGCAAAGAGAGAGTAACTCAATGTGCAATGAAATTAAGAAATTACTATAGCTCAATAACTGTTTAACAAAATTGAAATACAGAATGGAGTGCTAGTATATCTCCATATACTCTAACCCTGAGAAATATTCTAGAGATCAGAGAAGGGAATAAGAGAACAATGTAGCCAGATATGTTGCTCCTATGTAAAGTCAGCTGAGCTGAGTAAATCAAGACTAAATGTCAAACAAAGATTCAAACATACAGGGTGTGTTTTCTGAGCAACTTCTACTTCCTACTCAACAGTAGGCATGTGACTATATAGTAGAGGATGTGAATTTTAAACTCTATCAGTGAAAATCTCTGAGAGTGTATCTTAGTAATTTGCTTTGACAGTTGCATGGGGACTTTACAGATAAAAGGAACGTAAATATTGTATTGAGTAACATTAAGTTACAAAACACTACAACAATTTGATAACTTTTCTGGTAATGTAAAACACATGCATAAACACACACACACATATATATGACATTATGAACTTTGCACATATGCACACACTCATACATATTGCCATAAAATAGAGAATTCACCACAAAATACTTACAGATCATTTATAAAAGTTCAGTATATGTTAAGTCTTAGTAACCAAGATTCAGTAAACTAGCAAATAATAATATCAGTATAATTAAAATATAGACTAAGTAATCTAACCTCTTAAAAATGCATAAACTTGCCAGGCATGGTGGCACACATCTGTAATCCCAGCACTCAGGAGGCTGAGGCAGGAGAATCACTGAGAGTTCAAGACCAGCCTGGGCTACAAAGTGAGTTCAAGGCCAACCTGAACTGCATAGTGAGACTCTGTCTCAAAAAAATAGGGCCTGCCTAGCAGGCACAAGGTTGTGAGTTTGATCCCCAGTACAAAAAAAAAAAAAGTACATAAACTCCATCATAAAATTTACTCTTTAAAGAATAAATCAAAATTAATATAACAGAATAATTACAAAACATTGAAAATAACTATTAAAGTTAAGACACATTGCTTCTTAGCCTTTTTGGCCAACACGGAGTGTTCAAACTAAGACACATATGGTGAAAGCTGTATGTAGGGGAAATTTTACAGCCTTAAACACATGTCACTAAATATTAATGTATTAAATTACATAAAGTATTTATTTCAACAACTATAGAAACAAGAAAGCCCTTAAGGAAGGCAAATGAACAAAATTAAATTGATAATCAATGAATTAGATAACAGAAATTAGGGGCAGTAAATATATATGAAAGTAAATTTTTGTAGATAGGTGGAAAACAATTTTAAAATCAAGCCACTGATAAACCATAAAGTGAAGAAAAGAAAAGTTAAAATGGTCTTAAAATATAAAAGTGTCCTAAAAATGCTCTTAAAATGTAAGAGAAAATAATAAATGTGCAAAAAATATAAACATGTAGTAACATTTGTCTTACATTCTGAAAAAAATTTGAAACCATCTATTAAATTGATATTTTCATAGAAAAATATAAATTATCAAAAGAAAATTTGGAAAATACAGGAAAAAGACAAAAATAATAAATGAAATACAATTACTCCTCCAAATTGCCTGAATTTATAAGAAATCTGTAAACTTTAAAAAATATTATGTTATTTAAACATTTCCAGATCATGAAGAGATATAAACAAAAAATTTGTAACAGAAAAATAAATAACACTTTTTGGAAAGGGTCAGTCTTACTGAAAACCAAACAGTTATCAATTAGACAAATATGCTAATAAATTAGCAAAATCTTCAAAAATTGCCAAACCAACTTTAAAGCAATTCCATCAGCTACTTTAGGTGGTATGATCAACTGTTTCACTCACAGAAATGCAGCCTGCCTCATGCTGTAGCATGCCCCAGAACTGTTGGTGAAAGGGTAAATATTACAAATTTTTTGCAGCATTATCTTGCTGTATTTTAAAAATATGAGTATTTTCAACTGAGTATATCCTACAGAGATGCTTAAAGGAGTGTGCAAAGATACATTTTCACAACATGCAAAGAAACTGAAGTATTATTCTCCCTTCTCAAATCTTTAAGTCTTTACTGCCTTTCATTATTCTAAATTGTTTTTTTATACATAATACAAAGTACTCCTAAAATATACTCTTATTCCTAAAATGTACATAGATTCATCTCAGAGTGTGTTGCCATAAACAAATTAGGAGACAGGGTAATCTTTATTCTCCTATAGATCTGTGGGAAAAGGAAGGGATGCTTGGCCAGAGGAGCACGAATTTTTAGTGAAGTGTGCACTTGTGGAGTTTGGCAAAAAATTCTAAGTCTTTGCTTTTTTCCCTGTTAGGTCTGGTTGCTTAAAATACCTAACTGCACAACATGCTATAGTCAGGAAAAACAAAAGTTGAAGTGGTCTTTTTTGAGTTGCAGTTATGTACTAATATTGCAAAGCCCTAGACAAATCATTCCATCTCTGGGGCCTTGACTCTCTCATTTTTGAAACTAGGGTAATCATTATACCTATAATATTGAACTCAGGGCGAGTGAGGCTCAAATGAGATAATGTTCCTGAAAATCTTTTTAAATGCATTATAATGCAAAAGTGACTTTCATTAACACCATTAGTATCAAAGTGTAAATGATTGTGAATTTCGTAAGTATATCTAAATTTCACACTTCCTCCATGTGCTCTAGAAACCATTTTTAAAATCAACACCATTTTAATAAATAGTATGCAATGAGTTCTGATTCACAAACATGATTAATCTCTATTTCACAGTTAATCAAACCCCAAGTTAGTTAAGATCAGTCTGAAATGCAGTGTGTCAATTTCTTAGTAGACTAAACTCTGGAGCATGTCGAAGGTATGTTGTGTTTCATCTTTCATATTACCTTTTCATTACTTGTATATTATTTGTTAATCATGTAATTATAGTGCAATCACAATTGCAAAACAATAGAAAACTTGCCAGCTGTGTTCTTCTTAACAGACTCCACTTAATCCTCAGCACTCTGCGGGAAGATGCTTTACAACTAATATGGTCTATAGGACATCAAAGGTGATAGTCAGTTCTTACCATTGAGTCATATGTATGTTCACTAAGAGTTGATTAAGTTTATTGCCAATCTATTTCTGGTGATTGTACTGGTAATTATAGCAATGTGATTTAATTTACAATTTAATAAGCTAATTAAAGTGAGGAAAATATAATTGTTGTTTCCCTCAGTTTGAAGTTGAATATTTTGGAAAGAGTCAATGACTTAAGAATACATTGTCAAACTAGTTGTGGACCAAACAATGATGAAAGGCTAAAAGGGAGAAAACTTTAAAAAAGGAAAACTAAAAAGTTTCTTATATTGTGTCAAAAGCATTTTTAGTTTTTTAAGAATATTGGAATTTAGGGTGACATTATTGGCTTGTAATTAACATAATAAAGTAAATTAAACTTTTATCTGAAGATTCAGAGACAAAAAGAATGCACCTGAGACCTATTTTAAGACTAATAGGTGAGGGCTGGGGATATAGCTCAGCGGCACAAATGCCTCTTTGGCAAATGCAAGGTCCTGAGTTTAATTCCTGGTACCTGTTTAAAAAAAAAAACTAACAGATGAATACAGCTCCATGTTTTAAATTAGAATTAAAAATTTAAGATTTATAGAAATAATTTATATGATTCTCTGCTTTGACTTTTTAGGATAAACTGTCCACACACAAGATATTAATTTGTGAGCTGGAATCATTTCAAAACGAGAATGCATAGAGGAACATATGAGTTTAAAATTTCACTACATTGATAAATATAGATTAATTCCCAACACTGTCTTCAGTATAATAAGGCACCATGGATAATAGGAAAGGAAACTTTGTTTCTACTTTCTAAATTCTCAGAATTCACTGATTTCTTCCATCTGAGAAATATCTCAGGATCCCCAAATTCTCTGGAAGTTGTGCAGAGCAAAGTTTGCATAACCTTACAGAATAGCCCTAAAGATTATAATGTATTCAAAATAAATGTATTCTTGTTTTTGGTAAACAAATCAGATCCAGGCACTAAAAATACAAAACAATATTTTAAATCCACATTGTATGTCTGTTAAAAGAATCATTTTTATTGATAAGAATTGTCACTACATTTCTACAACTATGGGAGAAAGAGGTCTTCAGTTAAAGAAAAAGAAGAAAGCTCAGTTAAATGTATTTTATATCATGTATATGGTTATTCATTATTCATTCATTCCTTATATTGCATTCAGCAAGTATTTACTGTCTTACAGTGTACCAACTCCCAAAGTCATGGTTTAGGGCAGATAAAAAATTTAATTAACAAGAGTTATAAATTATTTCAGAATGCAATGGCAGGCCCTTGAAGTGTTTTAAGGTTAATGGCATGGTTCAATTCATATTTTAAAATTTCTCAAATTATAGGAAGAAAAAATGTTGGAAAGAAGGAAAATGGAATCAAAGAAGCCAAGAAATGACATCTGTGTCCCCTCCAAGTTTTTGATGTGGTTACCTCATGCTTGTGGTGTGTGTAAGCCCATCTTATTCCCTTTCTGGATATTAATGTCCTTGGTATCAGGAAACACCTATCTTACTCCTTAACACCCTATGCCCCAAATTTTCTAGAATTATTCTGATTTAAATGTCTGTCCTGAAATTTCTATATAAAACAAACAGCATAGCAGAGATCCCAGTAAATTATCCTGCAAACATCATTTTGCCACCTCTTATACCCAAACTCAGTATGGAGCACACAGAAAGCTTAAAGTACTACATAAAAGCAAAACAAAACAAAAAACCAAAACCAAGCAACAAACAAAAACCTATCTTGAGGTAACTTTCAAAAATATGAAAGTAAAAAAGTGGCTTCAATTCTTTGTCATTTTTGGATACTTTTCTAGAATAGTATGTGTTTGATTTTATTTTAAGCTCATCAGTCAATTTCCAAGACAATTTGAGTTCATGTTCTATAACACTTCAAGAAAATATTCTGTCAGGGACTTTGGGATGCAATCAAGATAAATGACTCTCCATACAGTTCTCCCATGCTAAATACCACTGTATGAGGAATCCATTTAAAAGAGGAGCAGTCCATCTAATTTTGGTGACTGACTGCTCTTTACGCTCCCTGTGCCTCCTGCTCTCCTTTTTCTCTCTGGCCTGGGGGTTATCACTTCCTCCTCCATCCTGTTTCCTTACCAAACCTATCTCTTAATGACAGTTGGTTTCCTGAGCAACTCAGCTCAGTATTTTAGATATTAGGGCTCAAACTCTTGGAATAATGAAATTACTAACCTTTTATGCTATTCTCTTTATTATCTGTTATACCCTGACATTTTTACTTTTCTATTTCTTCATTTATAATTTAGATTGCCTGTAAAAAGTACATATCATAAAGTTTGGGCAACATTAAGCTTAGCCTTTGACTTATCTTCTTATTTGTGTCACTGTTCTCCAAGGTTCACATTTAATAATGTAAAAGAAAAGAAAAATTAGACAGTATTTATTGTTAAAACTTTCAAAAATTTAAACTAACATGAAATAGAAATAAATCATAAGTAATATTTGAATTTTATTAACTAAATGTGAGTTGACATGGTAGAAATAAGAACAAATAGGGAATCTGAAGCTTTGCTTTTCCACTAGCTTTTTATATTTACTAGGACTGTAAAAATGGCCTCCCCATCCAGTATACTTCAGTTTCTTAGTTGCCCAGGTACTGGCTCCTGTTGCAATTCTAGTTGCTTCTATCTCCTATAAACAGCTGGTCACTGTGACACATATTGTAAGAACAAATCAAAGACAACCCAGTACTCTACCTCTGTACTTCCCCTTTGCAATCCCATGAAGCCCTCCATCCCTGGGCCTTCAGGGCCTGATATTTTGGGATAGATCCCTATCAGTGCCCGTTGACTAAAATAATTCTGCCTCCAAATCCTGTGTGTCATTTCAGTGTTTCTGCTTGCTGTTGCATCTGGTACATCACCTGGGAAGACCAACTGTGTTGACCTCTTTGGTTACTGCACATGGCCCTTGCAGATGGAGCAAGGACCTCTCCAGGTTCCCATGTGAAGGTATGCCCTTAAAATTTCTTGAGTCCCCTCAGAATTCTGGAGGATTGTTAAGTTCCCCACTAAGTGGTTCACATCAGCCCCAAAAGGGAGAAGGATGCAGTCTGTCTGTCTTTCTGTCTTTCTGCCTGTTTGTTTGACTGATTCTGGTAAGATCCCCTGGGGCACCCCAGTTAGTCTGTCTATCAGTTCTGTTCAGCTCGAGCAGAAGGGGACTCTGATCAACTCTCATTAGTCAGGAGCACACTCAAGGCAAGAGAATTGGAATATTAAACTTCTGAGTGCCTGTTGAATGAATGTGTGACTGAATAGAATGTGCAGCATAAGCAATAGGCTGCTCTGTCCATGCACCAAGACTGGGAAGCACTGGTCAAGGTGACTTGGCCCTCACCTGCAGTCCCATGACCATCAACATATGGCATAATGGAGGCCTTGCACTCTCCTTAGCTAAGTTGTGTACAAGTCCCTCTCTATTCCTCTCTCTCCCTCCCCTCCCCTCTCTCTCTCTCTCTCTCTCTCTGAGGGGCACCCACCCTTTGTCCCTTGCACCATTTTTCAAGGGTATATAACACACACTCACACACACACACACACACACACACACACACACACACACATAGGCAGCCAGAAATGGGAACCAGTTAGTCAGAATCCACAGTTTCTGACTGCAGAAAAAGGGCTTTTACAGAGTTAAAAATGAAACCAAACCTCTCCCTATGTCTCAAAGAAAAAAAGAAAAGAAGAGGCCCATTATTCCTGAGAATTCTGCCTTGGCACTCTCATCAGCCACTGTAATTGCTGCCAACAGTTTCACACCCCCCTCCACCAACTCATCTACTTCCAGCCAGTTGAACCAGTTCCAGTTCCATCAGCCATTGTCTACATTTGGCCACAGAGTCTCCCCCATGCCATCACTAAGATGCACCTATCCTGGCCAGATGGCATCATCTAATGCCTACCTGAGATATCTGTCAGCAATTTCTTCTGAGTTTCATATTTTGACTGAGAAAAAATTGAACTGTCATCCCTGACAAATGAGTTGCCATGGACTTTCTCCAAGGTTGTCCAATCTAGAAGTATAAAATCAGTGAAGCATTTCTCAAAGACATCAAAGGGGTGCAGGACAAAAAACCCATCAACCACTGTTAACCAGAAAACTGATAAAAGAAGAGCATCTGACGTCTATAAGAAAATCCAGTCTGATAGATGGCCATACCCTTTGGCTATAAGTTACAAGGGCTATGGACACAAAAAGTAAATGCCCCATCTGTCTGCAAGATACAAAAAAACCTGACTATCTAGGCTCATCTGAACTTCTCCTTGCCCTGTCAGGCCTGGATGGATAGGACAGAACAAACTCTATCAAACTGAGCTCCTGAGAGCCCATGGTCATTGCAAAAGTCAGGGACAAACCTGTGACTTTCCTGGTAGACAATGGAACAGAACTCTCTGCCCTCAAAATTTCCCTCTGTCAAAAAGTTACCAACAATGGAGCAACTGGAGGGACTTTTGCATCTTACTCTTTCTGCCAGGTACAAACTTGTAACCTGGGAGGACATCTTACCAAACATGAATTCCTGTATAGACCACACCCCACACTGCTTCTGGAAAGAGATATCCTATAAAAGTTAGAAGGAACTATCTCCTTTTTACCAAGCCAGTCAGCCTTTCTCACAGTTAACTCTGTACTTTCAATTTTGACTGTTCCCCAAGAGAAAGATCTGCATCCTCCTGCATCAGCCTGAGTGGGACAACCACAATACTAAAGTTCTGACAACTCTCTTCCCACAGGTATGAGCCAAAGACTCGCCTACTTCCGGGCCTGGTGATTGACCATGCCACTTCATCATGACCCCCATTGCTGTCAGATATCACAAGAAGCACAAACAGGTTACATATCAGCCACCTAAAACAATATAGAATCCTGATAGACTGTTAATCTGTGGTTCTCAACCCATACACCATTTTTGGACTGTTACTCAATTGCCACAAGGATTTGGGAACTCTCTCACTATTTTTGGGGAGGCCCCAGCAACAGATTTGGTGAAGTTCCTATCACTTTCTCTTGGGGACAACATGTTTCTCTGTCCCTTCCAGCTCTATCATGGTCTCCCAAGAAAGGAAAAAAATGAGGCCTCAAAACTGCAAAAATGTTTATAGACTGTTAAAATGCTGAAATACACCTCTCCTGCCTGTCAAGCCAGTTCAAGATCTTTGAACTGCCAATGCCATCATGGTTGCCCTCCATATAACATTGCCTCAGTCTTCTGCCACCAACAGCATTCTGGTACACCTGCTTGAACTTAAAAAGTGCCTTCCTCTGCCTTTGAATGGCAGCTATCAGTCAGCCCCTTTTTGCCTTTAAATGCAAAGACCTCAGTTCTGGACTCAAAAGTCAACTGACCTGGACTGAACCTCCCAGAGGTTAAAAATTTGTTTACCCTCTTTGGAGAAGCCCTCACGACTGACCTCGCTAGCCTCCTAGCACAAAATATCACTGTACTACTGATTAATGACACCCAAGCTGTCTGCTGGAAAGACACAAAAACTCTGCCACAATCTGGCAGAAACTGGCTATAAGAAAGAAACTCCACAAATTTCTTGGAACTGGTAGCTTCTACAGAACCTTGGATCCTTGAGTTCACAAAACAGTGATGCTTATGTAGACTGACAACCCCTGGGAGAACCCAGTGATCTACCTGTGCAAATACTTAGATGCAGTTTCTAAGGATTACCACCCCTTTGCCTTCATGCTCTCATCGGCACTGTCCTGATCAAGAAAACTGATCTGCTCACCTTAGGTGGAGACCTAATTGTCAAGGTGCCACATGCTGTACTGGACCTAAAATTGGACCCACTGACAGATGCTGACTACACTCTGTTTATGGGCCAGATATGCTGTAGTCACCTTAGACAAAGTTATTTTGGCCAAAAGTTTCCTGCTATTGCTTCCTGCTACTGTTTTGAAACCTGCCTCCAACGCAAAATAGTTCAATATGGAGGCCAAAGCCCCCTCTGGGGATCTGATTGACTAAAACATCTACCCAAGCCAGAAAAACTTTACCTGGTACTCCTGGAAGATCAGAGCCAGGAAATCAGGTCAGAGCCTGGTACTCCTGGAAGATCTGCCCCCACCATATGTTCTGCAAGCTCAACTCACAACACTGGCACCTGTACCCATGCAGCCAGTTCAGGCTTCAATGGCTGTGTCACTGGCCCTGACCTCAAGAAATATAGTGGACTGTCCCCATTTAAAGATATATAGATAGATTACAGAGAAATAAAACCTTACAGGGTTGAGTCAGAGCCATGCACAGGCTGACTGGGGGAGAAGCAGTCACCAGCTCTTCCCTGTGAGTTGGTGTCATTCACAGACTGCAGGTGAGGAGAACAAGAAGTCAACAAGAAACTAAGATCTCCTGTGAGTTGGTCCTATATGTAGACTGAGTGGGAGAGAGCCAGATGCCAGTCACTTCTGGGGCACAGGCAGAGAGACATAAAGAGTCAGTGTTTCCCCCTCCCCACAAGCAATCAGCTGATCCAGAGAAACACAGGCTATGATGCTAGCTAATGAGGTAAAATACAACTTAATGCTTGTAGTATTTAGTGTTTCACTGACTTTGCAGGCCTAAAGCCAGTAGTCTGGTCATTGATTCAGAGGATAACAACACAGTGTAGCATACATGGAGGATCTCCTTCTGAAGGTGGTGGTCATTGTTAATTCCCTATTATCTTATTTTGAAATCCAGTATCATTCCCATTGTATTGCTTGGTTGAGTTTTATTCTACTTTGTCTTGTTTGATTTTGTTGAATCTGATGGCAGGAGCAGCTATTTCAAAGATAACAAGCTATATTATGGTAGCCATTTTGGATTTACTATTATCTTGTTTTGAAGTCCTGTATTTCATTCATCGTTTTGTTTTCATTGGTTCTATTCTGTTTATAGTTTGTTTGATTTTACTATGCCTGAAGGTATGGGCAGCTATTTTGAAGATAACAAGAGGCATTATGGTAACCATTGTTGATTTCTTATTATCTTGTTTTGAAATACTGTGTCAGTTATATTGTCTTGTTTTGATTGACTTTACTCTGTTTTATTTTGCTTGGTATTATGTTCTCTAAAATAAAGTTTTAAAAACCTTACAGAGGTTACAAATAACCATTAGTGCTCATCTGCATTTACTTGGGGTGGCCCAAGACATTCCCTACTCACACTGAAAAGACAGCAGGAGTTTATTGGATCCTGATACGAGGTGTACCTGTAAACACTCCTACACACACATATAACCCAGGTGTATGTTAACTACCTGTACAAGTTTCAGAAATCCAGCCTTAGGTCCATCATTTCAGAGTTAAAGGAGACCATCCAGACAATTGATGGAAAATTTACCTGGACAGCTCCTCTAGGGTTCAGTCTAAAGAGATGACGCACTCAAAGCCCCACTCTGGTCACTTCAGACACTGACCAGTCCATGAACAGCTGAAGCCTGAAGAAACCATTCACAGGATTGCTCCATACCTATTCCTCTTGACTTTTGTAGCTTTTCAGGCTGCTAACTCCAGTCCTTGCTTCCCTGCCCTCCTGATAGCTGTGTTTTATTTTTGTTTTGTTTTGTTTTGTTTTGTTTTACCTTAAACTCTATAGATGCCCCAAGAGAACTGAGCAATCAATCAAAAACTTGACCAAGATTTCATGAGTGTCCAAGGCACTTTGGACACTACCTTAGATCAGATTAATTCCCTCACTGCCTTGCCAGAGTAATATTAGAGAACAGACAGGCTTAAATTATGTCTCTTCCTAAAAGCAAAACTCTGTAATAAAACGATCTTCGGGACCTTGTCTGGGGCCCATCCTGGGATCACTGACAACCCTAATGTTACTTCTTCTAGTTGGGCTTTGTCTCAGAAAATTGCATGTAATAGTCCCAGCAAAGATTTGCTGAGAAAACTAAAAGACAGGGAAAATGTAGCAGAAAATGGCCCCACAGCCAGTATACTTCAATTTCTTAATTTCCCAGGTAATAGTACCTGTTGCAGTTCCAGTTGCTTCTGTCTCCTAGAAATGGCTGATCACTGTGATACATAGCTGGTCATTATGACGCATATGTAAGAAATAATCAAAGATAGCCATGTATGGTAACTCTGTACTTGCCCTTTACAATCCCATAAAAACCTCCCTCTCTGAGTCTTTGGGGCATGATATTTTGGAAATGATCCCAATCAGTGCTGTCAGCATAAAATAACTCTGCCTCCAAACCCTGGGTGTTATTTTGGTGTTTCTGGTTGCCACTGCAGGACCTCAGATGACATGGGATTTGTTATAAGAATATATATGGAGAAAAGAACAAATAAAAAATCCTTGATAATCTAATTATAGATATAGTCTGGATGCCAAAGGAGGGAAATAAAATTTGCAGGTTGGAATATGATTTAGGATCTAAAGTCATTTTACTGCCATATTGACTTGTCACTGTAGTTAGACAATCTCTTGTCAATATGATGACTCAGCTCCTTCTCTGTCTCTACTGCTGGATAGCTTTTAGTTTCTGCTTAGTCATAATGTCTGTACTTTGAATTTGAGTACATTCACCGTCTATATTCACTGTCATCTTTGCTATCTGACTTCTGTATTCTTTTCAGCATCAGCTTTCATTACAAAGTGGAACACTTTCCTTATGTTTTGCATTCAAATCCTGTTATAGTTTGTGTCTAGCTATCCCCTCAAAATCCCATGTGATCATAGGTGGGGCTTTTTCAGAGGTGGCTGGATCTAGAGTGTGTGGAGCTGGGATTGATTCATAGTGCAATGCTGAGATCAAGAGCACTAGGGATAAGCATGTGAATGCTACCCACCTAAGTAATCTGGATAAAATAAAAGAGGAGAAAGATATTGTTATGGTCCCTTGCTTTATTGCTTTTGCTGTATTCTGCTTACTCTGAGCTATTTCTCTTTTGAAGTGCCCCTCTGCCAAGCCACCCTGCCTTGGAGTCAGCTGATTATGACTGAAACCTCTGTAAACTGTGATTTAAATAAACCTTTCCCCCTTTAAGTTTGGGTTAGGTATTTTGTCTAAGCAACAAGAAAAAAATAACTGAAACATTCTCCAAAAAGAAAATTTGATGTGTTATTGAGTCAACAAAATTTTGTTTTGGCAAAGACCTTACACCAGACTATCTCTGCGTGCAGTTAGTAGATGAATGCATATTCCTTGAGTCAGTCTCTAAAATCTAACTTGGCCTAATCAAATGCTGTTGGTGGAATAAAATCATTTCATAATTTTCTATGGTTTGTTAGGCTCAAAAAGCCATCTGCACTGTCCAAAAATATGAGTGGAGGGGGGGCTAGGTTTCCTCTCCAGTGAACAGGTTTCCTCAAGCCCCATTTCCACATATAAATAGGAAAAAGTTTGTTTATATGCCCCTTAAAGTCCTTTCAGGGACAAAGTTTCTATGAATCTCTTTAGAACTTTCCAGAAGAGTTCCTTTTGTTGTCATTGTTCCTACTGTGTAAAGCATTAGTCTAGATGTTGAGGAAACAGCAATGGAATGAAACAAATGTATAGCAAAATTCTAGAAAGAATCAAAATTTACCTCAGGTGATGCAAATTAAATGGCTTTAACAGAACAGTTAGTTGACAAATATTAAAGAAATAAACAAGCAAGGTTGAGTCACCCCAAGACCAGCAAGAGTGAGATGATCCTAACACACCTAATAGTGAAGAGACAAACATAATGCTATATACACTGATGAGAACTGGAGGAAGTGCTGCTTGGAGAAAACCATGAGGAATGTGGATGCCAACACTCTGAGGATAGGAAATGGAGGGAGAAAGTCACCTGATCGCACTCTCTTCTCCTACACTCTATTCTCCTAGCAGGGCTTCCATTATCCAACGCCAATTAGAAGTAAGAGAGGAAGGGAGCCAGTGGATGTGGTCTTCAGGTTCTGTAATCAGAGTGCAGAGTCAAAAAGTGCACAAGATGGATACGAGGGAAATAAGTGAGACATAATAGTCTTACTTTGAAGTGAATAAATAAAAAATTAAGTTAAAATAATAAAGTATAACAATTAAATATAGCACAATATAGTATGGATGATGATAATCACAACAGAGAAAAAGGAGTGGGATCCAAAAGGAAAGAAAATGATTTACAAGAAGGGAGAGATTATTAGAGAATGTTTGCAAAATTAGCATATAATGGCAAATTTGTGATGATTTAATAAAGATAAAAGATATATGCCTTGTACTTTTTATTGTGGGGTATTTAAAATAGACAGAAGGAATGTATATGACCTACACAAGTTATGAACATAAAAATAAGTACCCACAAACCAGTACCAAAAAAATATAATACCATTAATCATCTTTCTTCCTTTCTTACTCTGCAACAATAGAATCCTCTACTTTGAGTTTTAATTTTTAGGCAGTCTTTTTTCTTTTTAATACTTTTAGTTTTGATAATTTTTGAAATTATAAGGTTAATACTTTATATTCATTCTTTCATGTCTCACTTTTTTCATGAATTACTAAACTAACTTCCAATATTATCTGTGGTCTGAATTATTTGAAGTTATGGCTTTAATTTTCTAAACGTATAGAATTTTAAAAATTATTCTTTATTGCTTTCTTGATTAGTTTCACTGTGGTCAGAACCTTGGCTTGTGAACAGTAGTCTATTGATATTTTCTGGAACTTGCTTGTTCCATGTTCAACAAATTGTATCACTGTGCTATGGATTCCTTGATACATATTGAGTGCAGTTTATGGTTTTAAAAGTAATTGATCTTTAATAACTCTTTGTGGTCTCAAAAATATTTCTATCCTGAAATAGGAAAAAATCTGTATGTCTACTAAATTATTCTTAATTATGTTATTAATATTTTCCATATTCTTGCTGGTCCAATTATCAATAACTGAAAGACTTGTTTTAAAAGTCTATCATTGTGATGCTGGGTATTTCTGATTTTCCCTGAAATTTTGTCAAATTTTCACTTCTTATATTTTTAATTTCTATATAAACTCTTTATAGAAATGCTATCTTCTATATTGTTTGGTACCATTAGCTAGAAGCATGTGAAACTGCTAGTTTTGTAGGTTAAAAATTGGCAAGTTCATTTGGTCCAAAATAATAGCGTTGTGAGTTGTTTTTTCTTTTCTCCTCTGTTCTTTTGTACTAGGTGTGTCTTTTGTAAGCAGTAGGTAGCTTGGTCTTTAAAATCATCTGGTCAAACTGTGATGCTTTACATTGTTTCCTGATACATTTGAATTTATTCCTACCACATTATTTTGTATGTTGCTTTGTTCCAAATTCTGCATATTTTCTTTCTCCTATGTTAAAATAAATTTTAGGCAAAATAAATTTAACAGGAATTTTAAAGCAAACAGTTCACAAATCAGGCAATACTCAAAGCCAGGAAAGGTCCAGAGAGTTCCTCATTGCTGCAGTGTAGGCTTTTATAGGCAGACCCAGAAAGATGACAAAGAAATAATTGAGTAACTAGAGTGGAAAATCCCTAGTTAGAGTTTGGTGGTAGTTTCTGATTAGCGAAGTCTCTAGCTTTTAAAAATTTACTTTTGTTTAATCTCTATTTTGTGGTAGTGAGGAATAAACATAGGGCATTTTTGTTTGCTAGGCAAACACTCTACCACTGAGCTGGACCCCAAGCTCGAGATCTTTCTTGTAGTTTGTTTTATTGTTTATATTGGGTTTCAATTTGCTTATGTAGGAATTTAAAGTGTTGTAGCTGTTCAATCTGTCTTATGGCTCACATGTAGAATTTTTAATAATTGCCTTCTTTCAAGTTGATTGAATTTTTCTTGCTTTCCATTTCTCCCATTTAAACTTCAGAACATAAACATTCAATTTTTTTAGCAATTATCCTAAAAATTTTAATAAGAATCCTTAGCAAAATCTAACAGAAATCAGTATTTTTACCCTTAGTCCAACCATACAAAGACTTTTGATTGTGATTCTAATCACCTCCTACTAGGGTGCAGTTGTTGCTACCTAAACGTTTATGTCTTTGTTGCTTTGTTTTTGCTCCATAAATTGGATATTATCATTGATCAATGTACATTGTATAAATCTGTCCTTTGGGACTTCAAATTAGATTTTTATTAGCCCTTGTTATTCAATTCCCATGTTTATCCACCTGTTTTATTTTCCATGCAATAGTCTCTGGCTTCTACATTTTATAGAAATTTGTGAGATCTATATTATAATTCACTAATTCTCTTTTTAGTTACTTTTATTACACTATACAACACTTGCATTAAGCTTTAATTCATTAATTATATTTTTTAATTCTACTATTTCTAGGAACAAATGCTTTATTAATCATTTGGTCTAAAAGTCTTATAGTCCAAAACTTTGAGCTCCTCTTCCAGTTTAATGTTACTTGACTCAATTTTATGCTTTGCCCCAGAAGACAGTAGAACAAACACTTGGTACTACTTCAGTTTCTATTGATTTACCCCTCAAAAGAGTTGGGTGTAGTCTGAGAGATAGACCACATTTATTTATTTTGAAGACAACATCAACATTATAAGAAAAAGAAATGAGCAGTTGGCTTAACAGTTACTAACAATGACTGTAAGGTCACTGTATTTAAACACTGTGATACTAATGTAAAAATGACAAATTGACTTGCAGGTCAGAATTTCAATGAAATTGACTCATTTCAGAATTTAATTCTTAATACAAATGGCGCCACAAGTCAAACTGCTCAGTAAATGATGACATAAAAACCGCTCATTATGGAGAAAAATCTACAACTATTACTACACAAAAAATGGAATCCAGATATATTAAAGAAATAAATCAAAGAAAACCATAGAAATGGAAAACAATGTGCACTAAAGTTATAGAAGAATTTCTTAAATGAAACTCCAAAAGCATTAATTAATGGCTTAAATTCCCTCAAAATTAGAAAATTGTGCATTCAACAGGAAGACGTTATGGAGATATTTTCCATGTCCAGAACCAGAAGGAAACTATTATCCATAATATTCAGAGAACTCACTTAATATGAAAAAACACAGGGATCGCAAATTTTAAGTATTTGGGTCAATTTATACCTAAAGAAACCCAAAGTTTAAGAAAGTATTTAAATAGATGTTCAAAGTCGTACATTGACTATCAGAGGAATGCAATTTAAAAACAAAGAAGAAACGTCACATTAGACCTATTAGATCCTAAATAAAACATTAGGTGAAAAAACAGAAACATAATATCATGCATATATGTATAAGTTTAAACTACATTTAAAACTTTAGTATAACTTATACTAAAGTTTTAAAATAGAAGTATATATGAGCTATATTGTATTAGTTATCTCTCTTGTGACTGAAACAAAATATCTGACACCCACAATTTAAGAGACATAAAGCTTATTTCAGCTCATGGTCTCAAAGGTTTCAGTCCAGAGTTGGCTAACTCCAAGACAAAAACATAATGGAGAGGTGTGACAGAGGAAAGCTACTCACCCCATGTCAGCCAGGAGGAGAGAGAGAGGTGGGGAGGGGAGAGAGAAGAGAGGAGAGAGGTGGATACATCCTTTCGGGTCATATCTTCAGGGACCCAGCTTGTACAACTAGCCACATATCTCTGAAAAGCATAGTCAACTATGCACTCATCAGTGGATTAATCCACTGTTAAGCACGGTATTTTTGTGATCTAATCACCTTTCAAAAATCCCACCTATGAACATGTGAACCTCTTGGGTGACAATTTAGATTAAACCACAATACACATATTGATGAATTGGAGGTAAGGAGCCAATCAAGGCCTTTGTAGAAGTCAACCAGTTGCTTGTTGACCAGATTAAGGTAGTTGGCTAAGAAACTCTTGGCTCATTAACACAAAGGAAACATAACACAGAGATAAAAAATTACACGATATCATCTTGGATTCCCACTTCTGTCTCGGGAGTCCTATGATAGGATACTCAGGCTGGGACTCCACCATGACTGAAGTTCTTCCCTGTGTCTCTCTAAGACCCACACAGCATAATCCTAATCTGAATAAAATGATGTGGCTTTTTGTCTGACTTTCTGAATATTTCTGTTTCTACATAAGTATATCACGGAAATAAAGAAGCCATGATGTTTTCAATAAAGCTGAGTTTTACTGAAACTTTTTTTCTCATTTTCTTTTATCCTTTTTCCCTCATTTACTCAGCAGAATTTGCTGCCTTGAGGAAGTGGTAATATAACAGAAAAACAGAGAAAATCTTCTATGAAATAGGTAGCATTTAGACAATAAGATATTAAATTTGAAAACAAGATAAAGAGCCATACATCGTGGTCTTCAGAGGAGAGTTAGAGCAGAGGCAAAGTTCAGGTGATGGTGGCGTCCTAAGTTGGTATCTCTGAGGCAGGTCTCTGCAGAGGGAATTGGGAACTGAGATCAGACAAAACTGGACTCCTGCTGCGGAGAGCCTGGAGCCAGCAAGATACCAGTATTCCTGTCCCTCAATCTGGCTCTCTAGAATGGTGCTTCACAGAGGCCTGAGGCCACCTCACTGAGCAATTTGCAACACACAGTAACAGGGAATGAGAGGGTACCCTGTGCCTGACAGCAGACCAGAGACCTCTGCTGAGGCCTTCTGCAGACAGAATTCACAAAGGCTTAAAATCACAGTGCGAATAGGGACCATCAGGTGAATCTGGGCAGATGCAGAAGGATTTTAACATTAGGTCTTGTCCCTCTGTCTTTAGGTCCCTGCTGTAGAACTTGAAGTCCTCAAAGAGGGAGAGACACCCAAGAATACAGTGGTTCTCAACATGGAGCTGTTTTGCTCCCTAGTAGGTATTTGGCAATGTCTGAAGACGGTTGTTTGCTAAGACTGAGGGTATTAGTGATATCTTGTGGGTAAAAGTCAAGGGTACTGATAAAATGTTATACAACGCATGGGACTGTTGCCCACAATAAAGAATTATTCAACCCAAATGTCAACAGTGTCAAGTCTGAGAAACCCTACCCTCAATAGGCATAGATTTTTTTTGACCACTTGGTAAAATATGAGATTTATAATAAAAATCATGATTTAAAAAAAATAAAAATAATTTCACCTCATTCATAGATTGAATTATATGATCAATTTTTAATGCTAAAGAATATAAATGTTCCTTGACTTACCATGGAGTTATGCCTAAACCCATTGTAAACTGGAAAATACTGTTAAGTGAAAAATACATTTAATACACCTAAAGTACCAAACATCACTGCTTAGTAACATAGCACATTACAAAGTGTCGGTTGTTCATCCTTGTGATTGGTCGACACGAGCTGCAGCTCCTGCTGCTGCCCAGCATTGTGAAAGAATTTCATACCACATATTGCTAGGTGGTAAAAGGTTACAATTCAAAATTCTAAGTATGGTCTTTGTTGAATGCATATTGCTTTTGTACCATAATGAAGATATATGATAATTAAGTAGTAGGGGTTAGTCTCTGTATTACGTTTCTTGTATATACAGTACTAATCAATTCTTGGTTCTGTATTTAATGAAAAGATTTGTGCAGGGAGAAAAATGTAAGTGGCTTGGAAGTAACATAAAGTACCCCTTGTTCAAGGAGGGAAGAGAAAAGGAAGCATGAAGAGAGATGCTAGACACTTACAATGATATCTTCAGCAAAGGAGAGAAGGTAAAGTGTTGAGGGGTATGCAGCTAAGGCAGCCTGGGGCAACAGTCAGTGGGGACGAAGCTGCTTCTAACCACAATGGCGACAATGGAGACCATGAGCATTTTTCTGAGAGTTGAGATCGCTGGTCTTCCAGAATCCACACTTAAAGTTTAGTAAGACATAAGGACTCAAACCACCAAATATGCAGGGAGAATATCAGCAAAAGGGAAAAATGGAAAGCATTCCAACAATAACAATAATGAAAGCAAAAATCAAAACCAAAGAAGACAAAAAAAGAAGGAAAAAGAGAAGAAGAGAGAAAGAAGAGCAGTGAAAGGAGGAAAAGACTGAAAGTGATGGCAATGGATAAAAAAATAAGTTAGTCTTGTTAATGACATGCCAAACTATTCCATTTTTATGTGAAAGCAAATAACTATGAAGTATCACCAACATAAACACTGATTAAAAGAGATTAAATGTCTTGAGATGAAATGTCATAACATTACAAAGTGTCAGTTTGCAGTGTTCTCAAAATGTTAATGACCTCCGGCTTCAGCTGCTTCCCTTACCAGAGATTCCCTCGGGAGAGCAACTCAGCGGCAGGACTCCTGGGAGGAGCTCTGAGCCTTGTCCCATCTCCCGTCTGTAAATAGATAAAATTCCATTGAAAATGAGTTGGTGACATTTGCCCATAATTCAGAAGAGACCACATTTTCAAAAAGAATTTTTCCTTTTACCAGAAAGTAGCTGAGTTTTCTTACCATTTCAATAATGTTCCAGACCTGATTCAGTCAGTGTGAAATACTCCTTTAGAATAATAGTCTTCTATTCTTTAACAGTGACATTTCCTGCAGCAACAGTAGTGAGTGCAGAAAATTTAGGAAGTGAGAATTCATCATTTTACAAACTAATTCTGGGAAAAAGTATACATCAAGATGAATTTATATCTAATTTCACCAGAACAGAATAGAGCTCAGAATTGTTCATGTGTTAATTTAGGGTATAGTTTCAGTGGCCACACCCCTTCATTTACTTCAATAAAAATCATTATTACTTCCAGTACTCACAATTATTTTTGCTTCCATGTCAAATAAAATAGGCTAACACCCTTGCAGTTTTCCATGAGTGACTACCCCTTTTCCTCAACTTTAATAAAAATCATTAGTACTGAGAATATGCACAGTTTTGCCTCTAAGCCAAATAAAATAGGCTAATACCCTGTGGTCACTTTACAGATAGGATGACTAATCTACTGACCCAGTTTCTCTCAGACAGCCAGGACATGTTTCTTCTGACCCAAATGGCAACTTGAACATAGAAATTTCCATGTATGCTTATCTGCTGTCTGTGTGTGCTTCTTCAATTCATAATTATGTACAGACATTTATGTTTGATGCAATTTTGTCTGCATTTATTCAATACATGCTTATCAAAGTTTTATTAAACCCAGGCCTTCCAAAGTCAGCTCTTTCTTTCAAGAAATAGCTAATAACTGGAGATAAGCAAAAAAAAAAAAAAAAAAAAAATAGCATGAGGACATCTCAGAAAAGTGACAGATTTAAGGTTCAATTAGAATGCTCAGTAATTAGCAAGAGGAGTGTTTTAGGTGGAAAATAAGAGAAATCATCAGGATGTGAGCTGAAAATTTTGACAAACTGTTGACAGATACACTGAAAGAAACCTTCTATCTGTCCATTAAAGGAGAGGAGCTATGAACCACATGTATCTTTTGAGTCTTAAATTTATATTCAAATAAAATTAAAAATTCAGTCACATTAGCCATATTTCAAGAGCTAAGAACAATATAGTTGGTAATGGTGATCATATTGCAACCCATAAGAGAATATTTCCATTATTGCAAAAGAGTCTGTTGTATAGCTCTGCTCTAAATTAAAAAAAAAAATGAGATAATCACCTATGGAAAATTGTAGGTGCTCTATAGATACTTGGAGACCAGTAAAATCCCACATTTGCTGGAGCCTAAGGTACAAATAAAAACTAAAAAGACAAAAGTAAAACAAAAGTAAAAGACAAAACTAAGAAACAAAGTTGGAATCAAATTTCAGTGAGATTTGAATGAATTCATTTTGAACCAGGGATTTGTTCTGAGCAGATGATTAAGACTTAGAAAGATTAATCTTCAATAATGTTGTGAAACAATAACCTGTAAAAGCAACTCGACAAGAGATACTTAGCCATAGGTGCACATTATAATTACATGTGAGACTTAAAAACCTCAGTGTTCTGGCCACATTGCAGATAAAGTAAATCGGAGTTGTCGGAAGTGAGACTCAGTGTTTTATATATTTCCAGTGTACAAAGTGATTTCAGTGTACAAAAGGACATCTGCTGTTTTTATGTACACAGCATCCCTTCTCTCCTTCTGTCAACAAGAACTCCTTTCCTCTGATGAGTTTCTACGTCTTCTCTGCTGGTGGAACCGCCAGCCATAAAAACCTGGTTACCTGGTCATGAAGGGTTGACTTGGAACAGTCTTGCCAAATCACAACTCTGCAGCCATGCTGGCTACCATTTGACCATATACCAGACTTTTTGTATAAGTCAAGAAAATGGAAGTCTGAGCAGAGATTTCACCTACCTATCCTGATTGAGAAGATTTTCAATCTCATGGAGAAGATTAAGAAACTGAGATGGTGTTAGCCTTAACATCTTTGTGAATGTGCTCCTTCTTGTGCCGCATGACCACCATCACTCTGTAACATGGAAAAAAGTTATTCACGTGAGAAGATTTAAAAATTCATAGACATACTCAGAGCCAAGCATTGGAAGTATCAGTGAAGAGAGAGAAAGAAGACCTCATGTCACTGATGAATTCTTGGTAGAGTCCCTGAGTTCACCTCTACCTCTAGAGTCATATGATCCAAGTAATTACTTACCTGTCTTCCTTCTTCTGATGTTTACATTTGTGTAAGTTGAACTTTAATCATTTTAAATAGTAAGAAAAAATAGATATAAAAATAGCTTTAACAAACATACTTCCCCATAGAATCTTTTTTTCCAATACCTGTTAAGAACTTATGGAGCATTGATAAATTTTTCAGAAGCACCACAAAAGATTATTGAATTATGAGGAACCCTCTCTACATAGAAAAGCCATTGTAAACTTCACTTGTAAACCTAGAGCTAAAGGTAACAAAGTGACTGCAGCTAACAATCAAAGAACAAGAAGGGGAACATGGAGGAGACTGAGAGACTTGCAATGTGGGAGGGAAAGGAAAATGAACTAGAAGGAAGAGGCCAAGGAAGGGTAATACAAAGACTCCTGCTACCACCTCTGTATCTTCATCTTAGTGTTTTACAGATGAGCACAAACTTAATCTATTTTGGTTACATGGTTCATCTTCTGGGCATTCTCAAGTAGCCTTAGTCTTGCACTATCCAGGAGGAAGAAATCTGTCTTGGACCAAGGACAAGAATCACTTAGATCTTTATATGGAAAGAAAGAGTTTTAAAGAAAAAAGTACTTTAAAGCTCATATATTATTATGATTCATTCTTCTTGACATTTCATTCAGACATCTATTCCACTTTGGATTGCTCTTTCTTGGCAACCTCATACAGCATCATGTTAAGAAGAACCTAGGACCACCTCCAATTTGTAGGGCCATCTCCCCACATAACAGGATTTGCACAGCTGTGTTGAAGTTATTTTGGCCTGCTGACATAATAAAATTGTGTATCTAAGGGTGAGGGGTCTTACCTACCAACTTTTACAAAGTAAAGTTACAAAGCAAGGCAGGCAGAAAACTGTCACACTTATACAATCTAGACCAGTTCACTACCCTTCATACAACTTTGGAACTTGTTTAGAGAATTAATCAGTGTTGGGAGTCATGTCTGGTTCTTGGTCTCTTTCTATCTTGAAAATATAGCCATGGACCTAGTCAGATCTGTTGCCCAGCCATCCCAAAAAAGAATTAATGGAGCTTATGATTATTTTGTATTAATGATTCAAGACTAGGGCCTAGTAAAGCAGAGAAAATATCAGAAGTAGTAAACATCTTTGATTGGATGAGAAAAATGGAGGAAGAGTAGCTCTTCTCACAGGAGGGGAAATTAGGCTTTTGATCAGGGAAAAAATCCCTGGTAGCACAGGTGTTCTTTCCACTGCTGATATAGCCTGTCACTTTCACTTCAGGACCCAACCTTCACCTTATACTACCTCAGGCATTTTATGTAACTTAACTCAGGCAATTTTCAGATGCTAGTCTCCATAGGATGTACTCTGTATTTTAAAGACATCTTACAGTATATTTCCATTTATAGCATTTTAAAATGTAGGATTCTATGACATATGATAGAGAAAAATCTCTTCCCAGGTAGGAGGTTGCTCAGGATGGCCCTTGTAAGGGTTTTTCTAGTACTAATAGGAATGGCAATATTTAAACATTTAGAGGCACACATGTTGTACGAGTACAGAAAGGAAAAATGAAGATCAGAACATGAAGATCAACAGTCAAGGATGGA
>RJWM01028094.1:0-26019 GCA_004363535.1 Dasyprocta punctata | reverse complement strand
CCTTCCTTCATGATTTTACCACCATTGCTCTAAAAGTATCTCTTACTGCTATTTTTCTTCTACTTAATTCAGAAGCCATGATGAACTAAGTATTAGACCATAAAACTTTTTGCTGATACATGCTTTGTCCACAAGGCCCTTAATTTCCTTAGTCAGTCATCAAGCGAAATTCTACTACCCCTTAACATTTTTTTCAAAAATGTCCTACAGGAAAACTTGAACTCTGTCTCCCCACCCTCATTCCATCTTTTTTTTACCATCCACTACAGTAACACCTTGTATCTTTCCACTGATTTTGTTATAAACTGTGATTTGGTCACTTTTCACATCACTGAGACAAAATACCAAACACAACTCAAAAAAGGAGAGGTTTGTTCTGATTCACAGTTTGTAGAGATTTGTTCCATAATTGACTGGCTCCAAGGCAGGATAGCACGGAAGAGGCACAAGGCAGAGAAGACCTGAAAAGAGCTCCTTATGGCACAGAGTCCAGAAAGCAGAGAGAGTGCAAGGAGGGATTGGGGAGGGTAATAAACCCTTCCAAACCATGCCATCCAATAAACTTCCTCTTCCTACCAGATCCAACCTCCTAACAGTGTAAATTCCCATAATCCAATCAACCACCTTCCAAAAGTCACATCCATGATCACGTGAGCCTTTGGAGGGTGTCTGTACATAAACCATAATGAGTATTTTGATGGTGTATGTTTAACATTTGTTTTTCATGTAAAAAAAGAATTCCCCAAATGTATCATTAATAACTATGAAGTAAATAATCTCACTGGCCAATTTCAATCTAATTATGTGATGTCACTGTGAATTTAAGTAGAGATGAGTAAATCTGACTCAGGTGAGTTTGTGAAAGCTTGCACCAGCACACAGCTGAACTATCCTGTTTATCTCATTGTTTTTTAATTAAACAAGTGTCTATTAAGCATTCATCATGTAAAATGAACAAAGGCTGCGAACAGAGCAGAATTCTAAAACTTCTGTTTTCAAGTTAGTAAGGACACTAAAATACATAAAAGATATGTAATAGAAAGTTATGAGGAATAAGTTCTATCAATGAAAGTAGGGTAAGGCACCAAAGAAAGATGGGGAGAAAGCAGGATTTCAGTGACAGTAGTAAGTAAGAGGTTAAGAAGATGACCTAAAGAGCAGTGACCTGAATAAAGCAGGTGGGTAAGCCAGGCAGACAAAACAACAAACCAAGACTTTCAACCTATAGATGGGAAAATGCTAAGTGAAGAAAAAGCTTTAGAAGAATGGAGCATTTGATATATCCAAGAGACAACAAGGAGGCTAACAGTGGCTAGAATTGAGTGGGCCAGGGGAGGACTGATGGGAGATGAGACCAACCCATGATGGTCCTGATCTTCCAAAGTTCAGTGCAGCCCTGGTAAGGTTCTGTAATTATAGATTTAGCCAGAGTTATAGTTTTGTCAGCCTTGTCTGAGAGGGAAGGAGGAGCTAAATCATTGAGGGAATGATTATAATAAATCATAGAATAGATGCTGAATAAAGAGGATATTGAGGAATGCGAAACACAACAGATTAGAGTAAGGAAACTTTATCAAGGAGAACCAGTGTTCTGGACAGTGAACTGGACAGCCAGAATCATAAGTTTAGAGACTTATTTTTTGTATGATGTATGGCATATTCATAGCACTTGATAAATACAATAATGAGTTTATTATATGTAAAAATATATAAAGTCATAAAGAAGTAGACATCAAAGGCCTTAACGTAGGTTATGTAAATGTTATCTATGGAGGATATGCTCAGAACTTTCCAAGAGACATGAATGGTGGCCATAACTACTGATGGCAGTCAGCAGACAGCCTCAGCTCTCAGCACCTTCAGGTTCATCCTTAGCAACCAATAGACGTCACCTCCAAAGTCACAGCCTCTCCAGTGCAGCCCATATAAAATACTCAATGCAGTTAAACAATAGTCCAGCTATTTTAAGTCTAGAATAGGTATTTCTGAAAGCTTGTTTTGGTTTGAGAGTTTCCTGTGGAGCCACTCAGTGTTGTCACTATTGGATTTCTTCTGACTTCTTTGTCAAATTCTTGACTCCTTTCCTTCCTTTTTATAAGGATTGATCCTAAGGACATTCCCTCATAAATATACCAAAATGTAGCTGTCTCAGCTTTTTCCTAGTGATTCTAATCTAATCCCTTGCAACTTATTGAGAAAAGTATTTTCCTAAAATGAAAGCATGCACATGCTATGGTCTTTTTAAGTCCAATGCAGACCACGCATGCCTAGTCCACAAGATTCCAGTGTATACGCACTGACATCCTCAGTGATGAATAGATTTGTGTAGGATCACATTAATTTATTTTTTACAAAAACGTGAAAGAATAGGAAATAAGTAAGGTTAGAAGGAAACTTAATGGAAACATTTTTCTTCCAAATACTTTAGTTCATCTAATTGTTTCAATTCATCTTCTTGACTTTTTTGCTTCGAATACTGACATTGAATAAGCAGTAGAATTCCCATTAGGCAGGCATGAGCTTAGTCTGTGTAATATTCATTTTATTATTATCCACTTAAGAAATCTATTAACTATCTCTGAATTCCATAGCCAGAAAGAAGCAGAATTTCGTAATGTTTTTGTATATCCATTGCACAAACATTACTAAACATTCAATGAATGTCTTAATCACAGATACTTGTTAACTAAAATCTTTCAGTAATTATAAGGTCTTTGGTTCATAAGACGATTGTGGCAAAAGTTGATTCTTGCTACAGCTTGCAAACAAGATAATGTTTCTTATTAATGACTCAAACATCAAAAACAGAGGATAGGTTTAATGGAATTGTTCTTGCAATATTTGACTGTCATTATAAGTGCTACCTGATATTAATCCTGTAGGATGAATAATAAGATTTAAATGAGAAATTTTACCTTTAGCATGGTACAATTCCAAAGTATAGAAATGATATTAATATATTTTATTGATCTATGCAACTGGTTTTGTAATACATGAAAAATAATTTGTTCAAATATATCATCTTGGAAAGGATCTTTACAAAAATATTGTTCATTTATACAAACTATTTCAGGATAAGAAAACGCAAATTGGAGTTAAGCATTTGTTCTGTAAAAAAGTACTTCTCTAAGGACAAAAGCTAGAGTTATAGTTGAAACATGGCTCTTTGGGGAAGTGAAGGAATCTTAGAGAGCAACCAGACCTGCAAACCCAGAATGCAGAAATCAGGACCAAGAACTTGTTAGTGACAAGAACAATCACTGGACTATATAGCCCAGAACTGTCCAACAGAAACATAACGCAAGTTACACTACATGATGTTAAATATTCTAGTATCCACAGTGAAAAGTTAAAAAGTGTTATTCATTTTAGTAATACATTTAATTCAATATATTAAAGTATTACTTCCTCACATTATCAAAATGAAACATAAATTCAATGTTTTTCTTAATGCTGTCTTCAAAATCCAGTGTTTTGTCCATGATAGTCTCAATTTGAACTAAAGTCTCCTAAGAGCTCAATAAGCAAATGTACTTAGTTGCCATTGTATTAGCAGTTCTGCCTCTCTGAATTGACCTTTCAGTATTTTTAAGTCACTTTATCCCACCACATCTGTGAAGACACGCTTTATTCGTATATCAGTTTCCCCCATTTGCCAAAAGCCAGATGTACTTTTTTCTCAAAAAAATTGCCAATTTATAACTGCCAATTTGTAGGCAAAACCTGTTTCATTGGTACAAATTAGGTGATTTTGCTTTTCTATGTGATGTTACTGTGTGTAAATATATTTTAACTTTATAACTTTTTTAAATGTTTGAAATCTTACAAGTTAACTTCTTGCTTTGATATACTACTGAAGACATGCCACAGAGATCGAGGTCCTGGCTTTATTTGGCAAGCTACTGTTATAATTATTCATTTACTTTTCAAAATCCACAGTTGAAATATTCACTATTATTTACACTGATTTTATATGGTCTTTTTTCTAAGAAATGAGATTGCAATTGTTTTCTAAAGAAAACAGAGTCTAGGAATGAGGTGATATGGCTAAAGTATGTGGGAGTAGTTAGGTACAAAGAACACTTGTTATCATTAATATCCCTAGGTATAAATAGCATTCTTTGTTTGTCTGTGTTGAGGGAAAAGGAACAAATTCAATGACCATCTTGAATGCGCTAAGAGATGAATAAGTGGGAAGAGTTTAAGATGCCATCATATTATGATCCTTTCAAAGCTATCAGTGAAATCATCAGAAAATAGAAACTGCCGACTGCTGAATGTCAGAGATTGACGTTGTTTTCAGATATTATTGCATTTATTCTTCATAACTTGGGTTGACAATTATTCTACATACTATTTTATATATTCCTTATGATAACAATGTAATACAGGTTAACACCAATATTTTAAAAATGAGAACACTGAGAGGTTAAATATGTCACAGCGAAGAAGAAAAATTCAATCATGTCTTCAGAAGCAATATAAGAAATAAAGATAATTCAAAGAACACTGTATCTGTATTAAATCTTGGTATTAAAAGTGATATTCAAATGCAATCTTGGGAAGGTCAGCAGAATTCAGTTCTTTAAAAAAACAAAAACAACACTTGGGTGTTTAATTATCACATACATTTGTTCTGGGATTAAATAATCCAGTGGACTCTATATTAATATAATACATTGTACAAAGGCACCCTTCATAAAGAAGGCACTTATTATATGAGTGTTAAAAAATGAGCTAAACCATATGGTCAAAACTTATTCTATTTCCTTATTAATTCACAAAATTTTTAAGCAGTCCTCAAAAGAGGTATCAGCACAAAGAACATTAATCTGATGTATGATCAATTAATCGACCTGGTGGTATCGTAATTTCCCGACCTCTATTTTGCTATTTTTTTTAGAAGTATGTCATGAAATTTGTCACAAATGTTGGACAGATATTTTCTCAGAAACTTCATCACAGCTACTACAGTTCTGCTCTTATTTTCCTAAATAACTCTGTTGTGACTTAGAGACTGAATGACTCAATGGAAACTAGAAAGCACCATTTTAAATTCAGAAGTTTGCAACATGGGAAAATGCATAATTAAGGGAAATCTTATTTTCAATGGATATTATTTTCCAATCAACTTTCTTTGTATTTTCATTACACTTTAATAAAATATCTTTTATGTGTTTTCTTAAAGGTTTGCCTTCTTTTCCCATTTAGAGTATGCTATTTAATGCATTCATACTGCAGCACACTAATACTCAGCAAAAGTACATTTTAGAATGGCTTAGTGAGGTTATAGGCAATTGAACTTCATTTTATTTTAATGCAAATTATCTTCATTTTAAAATGCAGATTTTTCACCTTATTAAGCATATGATTCTATTTTAAAAATTGTATTCATACTAAGTATAAATTAAATGTTTTATACTTTTAAGGAAAACATAAATACATTTTTGCACAAGCTATTTCTGGACCTAACTTAATAAACTATAAAATGTGGAACAAAGAAAGACACTTTAGGATAAGTGTCTTCCCTAATTCTTTGTATGGCTGGCTCATTCTCAACCTTCAGGTCTTGATAAATGAACATCCTATCAAATGAGGCCTCCTAATTACACTCAAACACATTATCATACTTACTTCACTGATAGCATTTGTGTAAATTGCAATTATACCAATGCCGTGACTAGAACGTAGGCTCTCAGGACATAGGGATATTCTCACACTGAGTCTAAGAAAGCCACACTTTGCCTGACCTTAAGAAGATATTTGCAAATAAACCAATTCTGAGACAGAAATTGATACTTTTTAATATTTTCAAGAAAACACCAATGAAAAAATAAATAAGTAGTTCCATGATAAAGAACCATTGAAGGAATTCATAACCACTAAACCAACCCTACAGAGAGTGCTGAAGGGTATTCTAGAGGTTGACGAAGATGACCATTATTAGAAATACAGCAGCAGAGGGGGATCACCAAACAGGACAGGAAATTGAACGAATGGGAAAAGTGGAGGGCCAACAGCAGG
Source organism: Dasyprocta punctata (assembly GCA_004363535.1). Lineage (NCBI taxonomy): Eukaryota > Metazoa > Chordata > Mammalia > Rodentia > Dasyproctidae > Dasyprocta > Dasyprocta punctata. Next base: position 19,995 of record RJWM01028094.1, on the reverse strand, counting down.
AGAAGAGTATGAGAGACATGAACCAATGCATACCGGTTGTAACCATTTACATAAATGGCCTCAATTCACCCATAAAAACAAACACAGGGAGAGTAGTCCAAGAAACAAGATTCATCAACAAACTGTATACAGGAAACACATTTAACTTGAAAGAAAATTCATAGATTGAAAATCAAATGAGAGAAAACAATTGTTTCACATGACAGGAGCCAGAAAAAAACCAGGGTAACTTGACCATCAACGGCAGAAATGATAAGGTATGGTATTTTCATACAATGTAAATCTACTCAGCTATAAAGTAGAATAATCTTGAAGCCCTTGTAGGTAAATGGATGCAAATGGAGATCATGCTTATGGGTGAAATGGTTTGGACTCATGTGGGTGAACACCAAGTTATCCCCCTAGAATAAAAACCTGAAGGAGCTAGTGGGATCCAAATAGCACAATAAATACTCTGAAAGTGATAAGGAAGGAAATGCCTGAAAAGGGAAAGTGAAAACCACTGTTAATTTCCTATTATCTTATTTTGAATTCTTGTATTGTTTTTATAATTTTGTTAGGTTTGGTTTTATTCTGTCTTGTTTTGCTAGATTTTATTGTGCCTGATGGTATGGGTAACTATTTTGAAGATAATGGGATGTATTATAGTAACTATTGTTGATTTCCTATTATCTTATTTTGAAGTCCTACAATAGTTTCATTCTCTTGTTTTGATTGGTTTTAATCTGTTTTCTTTTGCTTGATTTTAGTATGTGTAATGGTATGGACAGCTATTTTGAAGAAAACAAGAGACATGGTAGCCATTGTTGATTTCCTATCATCTTGTTTCTAATGCTTTGATTCTTTCATTTTGATCGGTTTTAGCCTGTTTTGTATTGTTTGATTTTATTATGTGTGAAGGTATGGATGGCTATTTTGAAGAAAACAAGAGACGTTATGGTACCCATTGTTCATTTCCTGTTATTTTGTTTTGAAGTCCTGTATCACTTGCATTGTTCTGCTCTGATTTGCTTTATTGTGTTTTGTTTTGTTTGGTTTTATTCTCTTTAAAATAAAATTTAAAAAAAGAAAATACCAAAACCCTAAATATTATTCAAACTTAAGTTTTGCTTTTGTTTTATGTAACATCAAATCTCATAATGCTTTTAATAGACATTAATATACAAATGCACATATTTTCCAAATAGTATATGGAACATATTTAAAATTTTACACACTTATTTTATGAATATCTTTTAGATTCTTAAATAGCTTTAAAAACTTAAAGTATCCTATAAGAAAAATGATTGTTTTTCTTAGCATTTTTCTTAGTTCTTCATAAAATCTCAATTGAATACTTCATCTTCTAAATAAATTCTAAACAAAGAAAATATATAATTTTCCCATTTTTAAGAAAATACAAATTTCTTTATTAATATGTTTAGTTTTACAAAAGCAAAAAATATCTGGAAGTTGCATATCATGGTTGAATAAAAATAAACAGAAACCAAAACCTTCCTCCTAGGAAGAATGTCATGTATGTCTTGATGAATTCAATAATTTGAATGTTTTTCATTTATCACTTTTTATTTTTAATTGAAAACCAACTCTTTTTGAGGGATCCACCATGATGTTTTCATGTATGTATACATTATCATATGATTATATGAAGCTAGTTTAATATCCAGCCTCTCAAATACTTAAGCTTTTTCATAGTAAGAATACTTCTTTTAGCAATTTTTAAATATATATAATTATTATCAACTTTGACCACCATGCTGTATAATAGACTTCTAAAACTTATTCTTCCTATCTCACTAAAACTTTGCACCCTTTGATCCCTATCTTCCCATTTTCTACTCCCACATCTACCTTCAGGGAACTACGATTCTACTTTCTACTTTGGAGAAGTTTAGAGACATCATGAAAGAAGCTCTGTACATCATTTAGCAGATACATAATTCTCTAGTGTCAGTCTTTTCTACTCTGTGTATTTAAGAGCAGTAACTCCCAGAGAGCAAGATCTATGTTTTACAATTACTATTGTATTATATTTACTAGTGTTAGCTCCCCTTGGTCACAGAGCGACAAGCACAAAATGAACATTCCATAAATTATTTCAAGTATATGAATATGGACTTGGGCTAAAAGATGCATCTTTTTTTAAATCATTTACAAAAGAACTACAGTGAAGATTGTTCCAATACCTGAGTATAAACAATATCAATCTTTAGCATCTATATTACTAGCATCAAGTTAATTCTTTTGGAAAGATTATGATAAAAAGATACCAATTAAGCCCTTTAAAAATGCAGTTTATTTCATTCTCTTTCAAGGTTCTTCCTTTGCATTAAACCTGGCCAGTCTTATGATCAACAGACTTGGCAAGAGAGAAGATACAGTTTATTGTTAACCTAGTTCCTTTCCTAGAAAAATAATTTTAACAACTTTGTGACAAGACTTAACATCTCATGTGAACTATAAAGCATAAATACAATGGCAAGATCTTATCAACTCAATTCTAAACACATTAATCAATTGTGTATCCTGTGCAATACAACATACTAATGCAACAGAGGTCCAAAATTCAAAGTGATCAATCCTTTCTTTAATTAGATCTTGCAGCCTCTCTGGTAGGATAGCACAGACTATTAAGTAAAGACATACAAAAATGAAAATAATAAAACTAGATATTTAGGAACTATACTTGGGAATAAAAATCGAAGAGACTAATCTTAATCTATTTGACTTAACTACACAGGGATATTTCGAATAAACTGCAAATAGAGGGGGAAAGAAAGGAATACTAAGAGTACGTAGGTATGATTTTGGCATAAAATTTTATGGAACAGTGGTACTTATAAATGACTGTATTATGACCTGAAAGTCCAACAGAAAAGTAGATGTCATTTGTGTAAGGATTATAGAGGGCTCTGAAGACAGTATCTTGAAATCTGATGTTAAAGTTCTTAGGAGATGGGTTCTACACTAAATTTATGACAACAAAGCTTAACTGAAATACACTTTGCCCATTAAATCTCATTCATTCTCCACAACTTCGTACTAACACACTCCTGTCTACGCTCATCTTTTCACTTCCCAACCATACAATGGAAGATATAGTTTAACAGTGTGCCCCAAAATTCACATATATCTAAAAACTCCTAGGATCCAATAAAGTGTAATTTCTCCTCTCTAACAAAAATGTAAACATATTCCTTTCTCCCTCTGAGCCTTGAGAAAGAACCAACCATGCCAATACATTGACTTTGGATTCCTGGCTTGTAAATTATGAGAGAATAAATTTCTCTTGTTTTAAGCCAATCAGTTTGGGCAAGTTGTTATGGAAGTCCTAGGAAACTAATATCTGTACATAAGATGAACTTCTACAAGTATCTAAGACCAAGTCTTCCATATTATGATCAGTACACTGTATTAATCCTCCTGCCTAGAAGGGGGAGAGAGAGAGGGAACGGGTAAGAGGGAGGAAGGGAGGAAGGGAGTAAAGTAGGGATGAAGAGGGAGAGAGGGAGACAGAAAGAGAGAAAGAGAAGCTTCAACCTCATTCCAAATAGTATATTTCTTTTATGCCTGCTTATCTTTCAAGTAATTTAAGTTCCAGACCACTAACTTATATACTGAATACTCGATACAGTCATGCATATATGATACGTATACACATGTTCACACACATACTTACACTCATGTACTATGGCAGAGGAGATTAATAGTTTATCCACATTGGATTAGAGGACCATTCTCATATGCAAACTAGCTGGCAAGTTTAGAAACTTACCTAACATGCAGAATACTAAAAAATCTGGTAATAGAAACTTTCCACTATATTTTTATTTTTATTCCAGTTGAGCTAAATAAGAAATGACCACCAAAAACTTCACTTTTCATGTAAAACATTTCCAAATATTGCATTTGCATTTACAGAGAAGTTTAGTGTCATAAGATCTTTTTATGCTCTAAATGCCTTTCTGTATAAACATTTGATGTAGTTTATATGACTTGTTTGATATTTTCCAATTCTGCCATTAAGTAATTTAATTTTCATTTGATCTTGAAGTTTCTCTTAACTAAATTTAGCCTACAGTAACATTTTCTCTTCTGATGACCTCTACTCTTAATGTTACTGTATGTGTGAGTAGGCAGTAAATAAGTTCCCTGCAAGAATGCTGAAATATGTTCAGCAACTTTATGTATGAAATTAATAAAAATGTTAATAGAACTACCCAAAATATGTTTTGAAAACAAATCCAATCTCTCTCCAACACAATAAGTTTGCTGGAAATTTTAATGAGAATGTAGTAATAAGAAGTGTTATTACCTGAGTGTTTAAAGTGTGTCAGACACTATTCAAAGGTCTTTAACACATAGTTACATAATCATTACAACAACACTGAGAGGAGAACATTTTTATAGATGTGGCAACAGCAATGGAGAGGATAAGGTATGTACTTGCTTGGGAATCATAATGATAGTGTTAGAACCAGGGTTACAATACAGGTAGCCAGTATTCTTGATCACTAAGAAACATCAAAGTTGGTCTTTCCAGGAAGCCAGCGAAGAAGAACAGCTGAATGAGAAGCACTGGCTGTTCCAGTAAATGCAGACCAAAAGAAGGTTGTAATAATACAAAATGACCTTCTACGTCTAGGAGGCTGTTTATCTCACTAATACAGAATGAATCAGTCTCAGATGGCTAGGTAGCATGAAATGTTAAATCCCTAGAGTTGTCTCAACGTATTTTTTCCTCAAGCTCAGTAAGCAAAACCCTGATTTTAATTTGGCTTCCAAAACAGTATGCATACAAAGAGATGTGTTGACCAGGGCAAGTGGTTATATGTCTTGGTTACTTGTCTCTCACTGCTGGGACAAAATACCCAACAGCCACAATGAGGGAAGAAAAGGTTTATTTAGCTTCCAGTTTGTGGAGGTTTCAGTTTATAATCAGCTGGCTCCAAGGCAGCGGGGCATGGCACAGTAGCAACTTAAAGGCAGCAGCCAGAACAAAAGTGGGGTGGGGGAACAAGAATCTTCTCCTCGCTTATATTGTACATAGGTCACCATCCCTTCCCCTCCAGGGTGGGTGTAGTGCTCAAAATTGCCTTGCCCTCCTCTTGCACAGGATGAGAATATTTATAAAGTAAGAACCCTGACTCCCAGCTGAGTCTCTTAGTTAAACTTCTAAACTGCTCAAGTTGACACAATGTATCGACCATAACACTATATATCCATTATTTCTCACTCAAATGAATAAATTGGCATTCTGACTTCATACATCAATCTCATTTAAACTTCATTAGTGTTTCAGTTTTCTGGGTGTGATAAAAACTGACAGAATGATAAAATCATGTTTCTGCCACTGCTTAGACTAGAGTGAATGTCAAAGGTGATGTGTGATTGTGAGGCCTTATTTTGAGTAACTCAGTCACTTTTTGCTATCTCGATTTGCACCTGGTCCACCCTTTCATGCCAGACTACACTTTATCATATAGTCCAACCGTGGATTGACAAGATTAAAAAGTTCAGAGTTTCAAGAGATTTTAAAAGATATCCTAGTTGCTATCTGGTGTTCCAATGTCCTCTAAAACTATCACTACGAACAGTCACCCTATCAATGCTTGAAAACCTCCAAAGGTTTTCCCCTCTCAAGAAAATTCTGCCCATTTGATAGGGAAGGATCAATTTGAGCCAGATCCACCTCCAAGAAATTTGCAAGCATATTTAGGGGCTCTGAACAGCCCTATTTTTCTTCCACATGATGAATCTGCAGAGTAAGGAGAAAATTCTAGTATCCTCCTGTGTCTGCCCTTCTCAAAGCTAAGCTCCAACATTTTTCAATAACTGCTTTCCAACTCAACTTATTTTAAACCTGTTCCAGTTTAACTAATCACTTCTTTATATCACTTGTGAGTTTAGCAAAACATAGTTGTACCGTGAGCTGACCAGCACAAAAAACATTTTCTGGCTGATCTACTTCTAAGAACAGACTAAAATTGCATCAGCAATATTGAAGGCATATAACAAGTGCATTGAAAATCTGTCATTTTGTATTTCTCATACACTCACTCTTTTTTTAAGATTTTACTTTTGGGGGTGGTATTGGGGGTTGAACCCAGAGCCTTCACACAACCCTGGTCCTTTTATTTTGAGGTTGGGTCTCACTAAATTGCCCCATTTGGCCTCGAACTTGCAGTCATCTTCTGTATGTACCTTTAGTTATTTTTTCTTTAGAAGTTAAGCAAGTGATCCTGGGAAAAACATATGCAGATGCTTGCATTTAAAGGGGCTGACAACATCCCCTTCTTCTCAAGTTTAGCACTAAATGAAAGAAATATGAAGGCTGCATTACCTCCCAAATGTCCATTTCCAAATATAGTACTCTAATAATGTGCTTTTGGGCTTCAGCACATGAATTTCAGGAGACACAAATATTCTATCTGTAATAGCCATTATTTGTCTCCATCTCCAAGTGTATCTTTCCAGAACTGTACCACAGATTGGGCCATGTCAGTTGGAAGGCAAAGATAAACAGTGTTCTCTTCCTTCTTTATATAGTTTCAGAGCTTTCCTAAATGATTCTTCCAGGAGGACAAACTATTTTTATGGCAACCCATAACTCCAAGAGTTCTCAAGAACTTCCAGAATTCTTAATGGATAGACCTGAAACTGACTTAGTAAGTTTTACCATACATTACTGTTACACAGTTCCAGCCCAGCCTACATCAATTGGAATAGAAATAGACCTGTAATTTAATGAAAAATACCAAAAACTGTCAAGTTATCTTTAATCTGCCACAGTTTATCCTCTGGCCACAACTTGCATTTGCTCCAGTTTACAAAACGTATTTGTTCTTTCCCAACAAACTCTAAAGCTCCATCACATTGCATCCTTAGGTTTATGCTTAAGTTCCAAGGCCATGACATCAAAATCAGAACCATATATAGAAATGAGGTTTCAGTATCATCTCCTGGAAGTGTTTCCTCCCAGGTCAAAGATCTGTGTCCTAAGCAACAAGCTACTCACACACCTAACAATCACAATATAAGAAAAGGATAAACAAAAGAAAGTCTAAATGTGCAAATTTTATGATTCCCACTATTTCCTTTCTGCCTATTCTTGGTGGTGTTCTCAATGTCAAATAGAATCTGTAGTTTTTAGTAGCTACATTCTGAGCTTCTCACACAATGAGTATAGTTCCTTTAGGGCCTCAGTGAATGAACTAGTTTAAAGCCACACTTACTCTTCAAAGATGATAGCACTGGCTCAACATACCAAAGGTTTAGAAAATATGCCATCTCTTAGAAAACAACAATTACTTTGGAAAAACTGTGTGTCTAGGATTAGTGATTAAGTCTCCAAAGACTATAGGTGATACTCACTAAAACCAAATATGGGAAAATTCATTGTGGTTTTGGTTTTCCCTGCTTTCCACTACATTAATGCAAACTGTGCAGAATTTAAATTATTTATTGTTTGTGAAAGACAAAAAAAATACCCTCCTCCAGCATCCATAGCTAAAAGCTACCCATGTCTCACATTCTATACTTTCAAAATAAAGCAGCAAATTATTTAAATTTCCAGTGTTTTGAATTGTTACACATTTTTGTATAATTAGCGTTGTTCTTAATTGTTCATTTAAAGTCCACACTGAGGCTTTTCAGGGTTTTGTCTTTGTTTCTTGTTTTCTGCTTTTTTTTTTTTATCTCATATCACCCTCTCAGAAAAGTATATTTTCTAGAAATGTGTGTTCTCTGACCAAAAGCTTCAGTCCCAGATGGAAGGATAAGGAAAATTTTTAAATTACTATAGTTTAAGCTTACATCTGAAGATGTTATAGTTTGAAGAAGCAAGAAGAATGCATAATTTCACCTTTTTAGCAAAATTAGAGTGCCTTGCTTTACTTACTTTAGCCAGAGTTGGTGCTAACTGTGGCCTCCATCAGTTGATGTATAAACATGGGCCATAATAAAAGGATAAATACCCCATTATCTGCCCCCTGACCTTCACCCTCTTCCCTCTCTTGCCTGCCTCTCTTACCCAGGAGATTTACTAGTTTTATTCTGGAGTGCACTTCTAGAACTGTTCTCTCACACACTGTCAATTATGCATGTTCAATCTTTCCATCAATGTGAGAGCCCTCTTGACTGCATGTTGAATTTCTCAAAGTTCCTCACATGTGGCTAACACCTTAATTTAGGGTCCACTGGTGACACTGGATTTCCTCTCTTACTATAATGCCTCTAGTTATTTCACTAAGAATTTCAAAGTAAGAGAAATGTGTTATTTGGATTTAGACTGCCATATTTACACAAAGCCTGTGATTTAAAAAAATGTGTTTAATAATGGTGTAATTTACCATTCTCTGTAGAATCTTTACACATAGAGTTGACCCAATAAAAGTTGTAACCCATCTTTAATTTAAAACTCCTTTTATTTGCCACCATTCCACAAAAAATAACTGATCTCAGTTTAACAGCTTCATGTGCAGTTTTTCTGTGGAGGGAAATAAAACCAGCTTCCTTTAGAAGAAATAAATCCACACAAAGCACCAATAAGTCCTCTAATTCACCTCAAGTTTGAATCTTATTTCTCTCATCACCAATACTACTCCTGGCCTTAATAATTTGACAATGTTGCCACAAGAGATAAAACTGAAACAACCTAATGGTCTGTTGTGCTTTTTCATGATCAACTATCCATAGAATGACATTGATCTCTAGCTGCAGACTGTGTTTGCCATGAGTATTTTCTTTAGTTGGTAGAAAATTCTAAAAATCTGTTTTATTGTATCTAACACTTTTGTAAGCCTCTTCCCACTTGTGTAATGTTTTTAGTAAAGCACAATGACATATGTGCGATTTTCATTTGAATTTGCTCATATTGTTGACATCATCATTCTAAGACATTATTTAATTAAATCAATTTTATCAAGGGTCTCCTTTTTATTTTCACCTAAAGTATGTGTGATTTGCATATTAAAATTGTATTTTTGACAGCTGATTTGGAGCCTTTACCCGCATTTTTCAAACATCACCAAAATTTTCCTTTGTTAAATCTACACATCTGTGGCTTGTACTCCTTCCCGGACATCATACATTTCCAGGTAATATCACTTTTGACTTTCCACTCATTCTATTATCATTCCTTATATTTAGGTCCAAGATACATCCTGGAGAATAAGCATATTTGATGACAAACTGCCTTGTCCTCAAGAGCAATGTGATTTATAATCTAGGGGAAACTTTCAGAGCCAGGCCTACTCATAAGGGGACACACTACCTAAGCCAAAGCTAAGACTTGTGCTTTACCAATGGCACATCAGTACAAAATCATCTAGTGAGCACACCTCCCTCTGCAGCTAGAAGCTTCTTCTAAATAGAAGTCAGAATATCTCCTTCATTTTGACAGGTCAATGACAGATTATCAGACCTGAAAAAGGCATCTAATTCTTATAAATAAATTAATGTAACACTCCCATTAAAAAATCTATTTTATAGTTCCATGTTATATGTTTCTATATTTAACTAAAATGGTACTTTTTAAAGTGTATTTTGTTAGATTAGCACTACATAATTCTGTAAGTTTGAGTTACTTGACAAGAAGATCAACACAGTTATATCTTTGTCAAATACCATGTGAGAAAATGTTTTCTCCAAATCGTCTCAAAATGAAAAAAAAAAGTGGAATATTATTCATCTCTCCATCTCGTTTTTGACACTGAAAAACATGGACAAAAGTGAAGAGATAAAGGTAGAAAGAATCATATCTGGTCTTCTTTCATGACAAGTTTCTCCCTTTTGAATTTCTTTTCCCCCATCTTTAATAAGGTACGACTGACAACTAAAATTTAAATGTAATCAAAGTATACAGCATAATTTATACATGCATTATGGAATGATTACCACAGTTATTTCTCTTGATATCTTTAGAATAAAACCTTTCCCTTACACACTCAGAACTCACTTGGAGTTACTAATTTTTCTCATTTTCCCACAGTCTTTACACATGAGAATAGTGATATAACTCAATTTCCTTAACTATTTGTATGTTTGAGCTGCTGGTCTGTCTTTGTTTTACATCTGTCTCAGACCCTAAAATGACTAACAGAATTCCTACTTGCACGAATGTCTTGACTTTGTCATATCTGTCCATACATTTATTTTCTTTCACTGTGTCCTAGAGAACTCAACAGCCATTACTCTTATTTTGGTATTCACTAAACAACAGGTGTACTGTTTTCAGGTGAGCTAATTTAAGGTTCTGGTGCATAATATCAAGGAACCATCCACATAATTCCAGGAAAATATAATGGTAACAGCATTATTTTTTCCAAAACACAGAAATAAAGTTTCACTAAGAAAAATCTCCTCAGAAATCATTTTCCCTTTATGCTTAGCTTCATTAAGCTCCCTTTTTCTTCTTCCTACTCTTCAATCCACAGCATAAAATGTCAGTTCAGTGAAATTATATGATTTGGTTGTTATAGTGGTAAAAAGCAAATTCTAAGTGAAGTTCAACTCATGATGATGTTACCACACTTCCCACTTTATTCAAAATTAAGACTAGGATTTAAAAACTAAAAATGTTGATTCACATGTAGAATAAGGCCCTTACCATCACAAGTTCATTTTTCCAAAGTCTGAATATGAAGACAAGAGCTAAACCTCAATATTGGTAAGAATGTTCACAGTCTACTGAGACCTACAAAGCTAAGCCACGGGCTTCTAGCAAGTGAGAAAGCTGAGAATGAACCCCCGGAAATGGTTCTTCGAAGGGAAAACCAGTGAACAGCACTGAGGAGATATTTGGACTCCTACTTAAAGCGGAAACATTTCAGGCAGCTTTTCCACCATTCTTACCCTAGAACATATGTAGGTCTTGGACTTGATGAAGGAAGGGTGTCATTTTAAGAGCTTCAGCAGGCAACTTGAAACCATAAAGCAATAACTGAGACAACGAAAGCCAACACTGACAATGGCAGAGCAGGATTCATGGAACAGATGAATGTGCTCTGAAGCACCTATTGCCAGATCTCTGTCATGTGAAGTAATTAATGATTGCTTTTTAAATCATTTAAGCCACTTGTTTTCCTGGTATATTATTACATGCAGCTCAATTTTCTTAACTAACAAAAATATCAAATATCACCCATCTAGCAGTCAAAATGTCCAGTCACTACTCTAAAGGGAAATAAGGTCAAAGCAAAGTTTTAAAAATAAATTTTTGAAACTAAATACTAAATCTTTAATGCAAAATAAACACACATAAAGTGATTCATAGCAAAGTAAGTTAAAGGCCTAAAATTACCAACTGCATCGCACATGCATTCTTTCTTACATTTATTTGTGCATAAATGCTAAAGATTACTATTAAAATATGTTAAAACATAAAAGGCTGAATTTGCCTGAGTATTTTATTAAGGAAATGTTATTATTCATTGTTTCAATATATATTGATACCTTCACCTATAACTTCTACAACTAAAATTCCAGAAAATATAAACAAGCATGTGTAAGACACAATTTTTGTAACCAGAAGATTCAAAAATCAATTCACTATCCAGGAAGAAGTTAAAAAACTAATAAAACTTGCAAATGCTATATATTTGCAATTCTATTTAGAAAATCTTGTGTTTAAGTGCAGGAAAATGTGGTCCTACCAGTTTCAACTTTTAAGATAAATGATAAAAATAATGAGAGTAGGTACTTATTTTTGTAAAAAAAGAGTAATGAATAAATGTCAAAATGAAAGAATGGCAGCTCTAGCTATAAATTCCCTTTTTTGTCAGCTTGAGTAGGATAATGTAAGATATGATTCATGTTGTTTTGATATTGCTATTTGTATTCAGTGAATTCAATCCGCTTCTATGAAAATTGCAATAACACGTCAATTTACACTGTCCTCAAAAATATACAGTTTATCATTTTCTTTGGTATAGCTCTTAAAATATTACTATACTTGATATTATACAGGAAAAAATATAATAAAATTTCACTGAAATTTTTGTTGACAAAAGTCAAATTTAGACTGTAGCCATACTCCTTTAACTAAGTTTAACTGAGATATGTTTTTAAAAAAGAAAGTAGACTTTAAAGTCAGTCAATATACACATAGGGATGAGAAAATGTTAAGAAAGCTGGTATTATTAGGTTTGCCAGATTAAGCACAGCAAGCAATGTTTAGGAAAAATTTATGCTAAAATATATTTGATTTCCATGTGATCTTTAATTTTTTTAATGTGACCTCTTATTTTTGTTTTGTAAATACTACAGTCCTAAATAATAATGGTTTTAGTAAAATTTTTAATTTTGATCCATTTTTTGGTATTAAGTTACTATTTTATTAAAGTAGATACCTTTTAATAGTGAAATCATCAAGCATACGTTTCCATCTTTTAGTTAGATACTAGGAATTGAGTATATAAAGATGCATAGCACATGATTTTAACCATAAGGTAGTCAATCTGTGTAGCATAGTAGTAATGATTGGAATTTTGGCTTTTCTATCACGTCCCTTAATGAGGACAGTGCTGTGAGAATAATCTCAATACCTGGAGCATCCACAGTGCTCTCTCTTAAAAACCCAGGTGTATTCTCATGCAAAGCTACTTTTTATACTGTTAAGTCTCCCAGCTCCCAAACACATGAGGTCTCGTTTTAGAAACACGTTTTGCTATCTGTTCATGTACAGATCCAAGACTTTTTTCTACCTTTCAGATTACTCAAACTTTTAGCTTCACCTTTAATTGATGAAAAGATTCCATTTAAAGATTTTAATTTACTACACTTACCTTTTGCTCTATTCCTGTTTAAAGATCGGCCATAAGAAACCCATAGGCCTGACATGTAAATGAGACCATTGACCCACCAATGAGTCACGGTGGCCTACCTTGTGGTGACTTAAATGTAAGGCCACACATTATGGGTGCAGTTCAGGATGCCTGGGTGAGACAGCATAGTGTCCAATGAGCATCAATTCCTTCTTAGTTGTCAAATGAGAGGAAGGCAAACTGATGGACTGCACACAGGTAATTGAATGTAGACCTGTAGATCATTCATGCTCATATTTCAATGTTCAATGAAAATCACAAAATTTTAACTGTCTTCAAATGTAACAAAGAAGAAAAATACTCCCAAATGGCCAGAAAGAGAAAAAAACTGAGCATGAGTGGAAAGCTAGAATGAATTCCTTAACTAAGATTAAAAGTGTGTTTACTCGGACATTCGCTGTTTCCTATGAATTGACATAATATTTTTTTCATCGATAACAGAAAGATTGTGAGTAAACTAAGGCAGGGTCAGAGTGTTAAGTACAAATATTCACAGACACTTTTTAGCTGCAATGTACTTGCTGTTCCTCTAGTATTTCATATGGATCACTCCCTCCTAGCAATATTTCCTTCCATTTTTCTCTATAAAGAAATACGTTGTCACCCAGCTGCTTGTTTCCTAGTCTTTCTTAAATTCTTTTAGATTTCTCACTTCTCCACTGACTCACAAGTACTATTTTTTTTCATCACAGATCTGATATCCAAACACTATTCTTTTGCCCTGTTTTTTCTTACATAGTATAATGGTCAGGAAAAGGGGCCTTGAACATACATAAGCTGGGATTCAGTGAAAGTTCCTCATGTTCTATCTTTTCTTAGAACTATTTAATTGACCTCTCTGTGTCTCACCTTTCTTACCTATGAAATAAGAATGATAAGATAGAGTATGCCTAAAAAACTGTGATAATTCATGAGTTACAATTAAAGTAGTTAAAGTAATACCTGACACACAGTCACTGTTATGTCAGTTATAAATTCCTGAGTAATGTGACCATCTCTACCACTGAATATGTCCACTGATAAACTCAAATTCATATGGCAAACTAGAACTGACTTTATAAGTTACAGAACCATATATTAACTCCCATTCTTGATATTTCTAGTAGTTCAACTTGCTGACAAAGCATAGGTACTATTCACTTATAGAATCTGCTTTTCTGTGCTTCCTAGACTATAGAATCTTATCAACTTTCACTCAGACTCCCAAACTAGACAATTAAATCTATTAAATTTGTAAGAAACTGCATTAGTTCTACCTTTGAATCAATTATTTTTCTTCCTCATCTGTAGCATTGTTAATTTTTCACTCAGTCTCTTCTCTGCCGTCCTCATTGTTCCATTTTTTCCTTGTCTAGCTCCATCACCTACTGTAGAAAATATTACCATCAGCTAATATTTCTAAAAATAATATTTAATATCATGCTTTAGTAGACTAAGTGGAACGTGCCTTTCTTCTTAGACTTCCCTCTTCTCTAACATCCTTTGATAGCAAGCATCCACACTAAATTGTCAGATCTTACAAAGTACAGAATGCCAATATTTCACATAGGAGTAAAGGAAGGAAGGGAGAGAAAGGTCAGGAAGGGAGGAAGTAAGGGAGGAAGGAAAGCTTCTCAAGGGAGAGTCTAAAAAGCAGAAACTGAACCTGACCTAAATTGTCTTACATTTTTAAAAAATATCAAGTAAGGTCAGAAAATGAGATAGAAATTTAAAGGAAAAATATGATAGGCTATGCAATACTGCTTGTGAAAGGAAGAACTTTTTGAGTTAGACCCTGAATGCACCAAATTTCTCCCTGCTGCTTCATTTTCACATCTTGCCACCATGTAGGAAGCATACTTACTATCAGTAACAGCAATACCAAACTACTTTACAAAATGAAGAACAATTTTTCCCATCGTGCGTACTCTGTAGCCACCACGCAGGTGAACTTCTCTCCTTTCCCATTTTCACTCTGTTATCTCACTGTTACCTGCATGTCTGTGGAGGCTCAGCTACTTCTAGAATGGTTTTGCTAAGCTACTAAACATGGCAGATTTGGGGATGGTCCTCCATATGTCTGCTTGCCCATACTCTTACGTCAATGTGTGTATCTAACTCTAGCCCTCTTGATCTGTGAAATATAGAATCTAAATAAGCAAATAAGTTGATGGGTTAGCTCTTCAGAGAATGGAACTAAATCAATGTATCCCCCGCAACTTTTCTCTAATTCATCTTACAATATAGAATATGTAAGTACTACGTTATGTTTAATTTGTGGTCAGCTAATAGGAAATTACAGGGCCATCAAAATGTTATTTTGTCCCCGATACCAAAAAAAAGAAAATGTTATTTGGAAAATTGAACTTTGTCTCATTAGCATTATGTTTCACGAGAAAATAAGTTACAAGGATTCATAAATAACCCTGAGCACAATCAGTAATTCTTGTTTCTAGGAGTTTGTTCCTTTCATTTATAGAAAAGGTTAATCTTTTTAATCCCTATCAGATTAAACTGTGATTTCTTAGATAATAGGAGCCATTAATGATTAAGTTAATTTAATTCAGACTACCAGAGTAATATGTACACTCCACAGAATATAATGGAATACACACAACTGAAGAAGAAAAGATAACAGGCTAAGATTTTGTGAATTGAAATAAGCAGCTATGGGGAAAAAAGCCATGTTTTATAGCATTTTCTTTAGGATTAGGAGAAAGTTTGGCTATTAAGACTGAAAAATCAACTAGTCAATTTACCTTGGACTTGGCTAATAACAAAGATCATTTTGAAGCTATACATTCATTTTTGTATAGACCTCAGGTGGAGTAAATGACAGGCTTGAATAATAACGTCATTATAGTTTAGGTTCGACATTTTGCTACCCATGCTTTTGGCATGTATATTAAATGGCCAGCAGACACTGTCTCAAATTGCAATCCAGAATACATAAGTGCCACATTATGTTTAACTTATGGTCAGCTAATAGGAAATTGCTGGGCTATCAAAATGTTATTTGGGAAATCGAACTTTGTCTCATTAGCAATATGTTTCATGAGAAAATAAGCTACAAAGATTCACAAACGCTCTGTCATTCTACATTTGGATGATAACACTCATAGAACCTACTCGGGGTTTTTAATCTGAAAAAACGTAGACTAAACTCCAAACTATATTCCACAACAAAGATTTAGACCATTTTTGTCTTCTGATATCTTCCATTATTTAGGATGATTTTGTAATGTTTTCTGTATGCATAACTCTCTGAAACATCTTTCCTTAACAATGGATATTACTATAGTTATATTTCTAAGTGATTTAGGCTGCCATTTGAAGTTAAAATTTATCTCCTGTTTAGCACTTTATTCCTTCTGGAATTTTTTGTTTATTCACAAATTAAAGACTCAAAAGTGACAAACCAATGAAATAGGTCTATGAATAATTCCTTAAATTAATATTAGTATTTTTCCCATCTGAAACTCAACACTAAACAATTACAGTTGTGTTAGCTTAGGTCCCATGAGAAACAAGTTTCAAAGTAGAATTTGTGGGTGTATGTCACATCTCTGCTGCTGCTATAACAGATTACCAGTACAGATTCAGAGTTTAACATAAATTTCTTATTTAGTAGTTATGGAGGTCACATGTCTGAAGCAAATCTTACTGACTAAACTCAACAAGGCTGTGATCTAGTTCTACAGGGGAACTGAGTGTTTGCTTTCACAGTTACATATAACCTCCTCTCTCTGTTTTTTGAAATATTGCTCTCTCTCTCTCTCTCTCTCTCTCTCTTTCTCTATGTAATCATTCTACTCCATATTATAGAGACCCTTTGTTTCTACAGGGTCTGCCCCAAGAATATTCCCATCCCCAAATTCTTAATCACCTGTACAAATTCCTTTCATCGTAAAAGATAATACATATATTCTAGGGATCAGGGCATGAACATTTTAGAGGGCAAGGATTCAGCCTATGACAATGAACAAAAGATTTACTGCAGGAGATCCCTATGGGAGGTGAAGGGAAAGGCTGTCACATGTCCTTGTGAAGGAAAAGGAAAAATTAAGGAGAATCAGGGAGGATAAATTTCAGATTGTAAAACGTTACTAAGAAAATTTTAGTCAGGTCTACAGGGATCCTGCAAGCCAAGACTGGCTACTACACGATGGATGCATAAATTATTTTAGAAAAGTTTTGCTGGAAAAGGCTGCATTAGCGCCCTGTCCCATTCCATCATTAGCCAGGTACAACATGAGAATCTAAGTGCAATGATCAGAGTCAACTCCTGTGGGCAGTACCTGGGGAGCTTAGGCTATTTTCCCTCCTATAATAGTAGATCCGAACAATGCATTTTCTAAATCACTGGCACAGTAGTATAAGTTCCTTTATAATTTTAAAGAGTATTAGATCTTATCTTCTAAAGCCCTTTCTTTTTCATATTTATCATCATATAATTCTACCCCAGAAGATATAGTATAGGGTGGCCACCTCTTCCAGACTACCTAGGAAAATTTTCTATGTCTGCCCTCTGGGGTCTCATCTGGGTAGCATTTCCTTTGATTCTCAAAAAGTACCATAGATAGTATCATTCGATAATTTATATGATCCTTACAAGCATGGGATCACATAGACTTAACCCAAACCATAATGGAGTTATAAATATTATGATTTAGACCTAAAGAATCACTCAAAAGCCTCACATTCAAAGATGAGGCCTCATCAAAAGGATTAGGACACTGCAGGCAAAACTTGCAAGGCTATATTCTTGTCCCCAGCTACTCCCTTTTTTTTCTACTTCCTGGTCACCATGGAACTAGTGACTTCCCTCCACCATGCTGCTCTGCTGCACACATTCTGTCTTGCAGCCAGCTGACCATGGGCTGGACCTACTAAAACTGTGAATCAAAATAAACCAGTTTTCCTCTAAGTTGCTGATGTGGGATATTTTGTCTCAGCAATGGGAAAATGACTATTACAGTAATTATCATTGCCTTAATGAAGTGTTGAATAAAACAGAAAGAGAGGCTAAAGTTAAACAAATGTTTTTGCATGGATGGGATAAACGATAGAGGCTACTGCAGCAAGGGTCAATACTTAAGACAAAAAAAGTAGTATTTTCAAAAGCCAAAGACTCAACAAAAACATATGAGCATTTCTGAATAATAAGTTTAATTTATGTTATTAGAGGGAGCTGAAAAAAATTAGACTAGGTGTCTTGGTTACTTTTTACTCATTGCTGAGACAAAACACCTGACACCCAAAATTAGGGAAGGAAAGGTTTATTTAGCTTACAGTTTTTGGAGGTTTCAGTCCACAATCAGCTGGCTCCAAGGCAGGGTGGCATGGCACAGGAACAACACTTCAAGGCAGCAGCCGAGCAAAAGCAGCCAGAGTAAAAGGGGACCAGAGCAAGCCTCTTCTCCTCCTTTATATAGTACACATGACACCCCCCCAGGGCGGGTGTAGCTTCACAAACATCCTTGCCTTCCTTTGCACAGGATGAAGATGTTTACAAAGTAAGACCCCTGGCTCCCTGCTGAGTCTCTCAGTTAAACTTCTGACCTTCTCAAATTGACACATTGGCCAGGTAACTACTTGTGCTCTGCACCCCAGAATGTGGAGCTGCTGCCTTACTTAATTAAGCTTCTAGACTTCTCAAGTTGACACAATGTATAAGCCATAACACTAGGTAAATCAGAAATAAAACATGATAGTCTTGCTACTAAGTGATTTAATTTAATGTCTTAGTTGCTATTCAAATTCAAGTATAAAAGTAGTGTTGCTGGGATAGAATTAAGGAAACTAAAAAATATATCTAAAGTTAGTATATATAAACTGTTTTGAAATTTAAACTGAAGAATTTCCAGCAGAAAAGGATAAGAAATTTTCAGGGGCTCAATAGTGACAAGATGGTGGAACAGTAAACAGCAGGATAAGTGGCCTCCCTGAAAGATACCATCCAGATGCTGGAACATAGCAACATGGGGAAGACAAGAAGGAGGGAGGCAGGTCTTCTGGACCAGGAAGAATCTAAAGTGGAATTGAAGCCCACTGAAAAAGTAAAAAGAAACACTCAAACAAGGAAGGCAGTGGCTGGCAGCACCTCTGCCGGGAGCTGGACCCACTCTGTGAAAGGAGTTGCTGGAATCTTGGGAAGCACAATCAAAGTCTAGCAGCCGTGGCAGTGGCAGAGACCTGGGAGGCTTCTGCCCAGAGAAGCAGCATTGGAGGAGAGTGGCAGTGGACAGAGGGAGCGGCCCTGGAGAATTAAACTTGCTGTCGGTGAGTGCAGCAAATCCCAAAACCCTGCGAGGGAGAGCAAGGGACTGGCAGCCATTTGGGGGCCAGAGCCGCCCCTAGTTGGGCACAGTCCTGTGGAAATTGCTCCAACCAAGCCCCAGAGGGTCCCAGCAGGTGACTGGCTTGGTCTGAAGACCATGGCTCCACGCGTGCCCTAAGGGTGATAGTGGAAGATTCACAGATAACTGGCCCAGGTTCCCAGGCGGCATCCCTACCCCCACGCACTGTGACAGACACTGGGGAGCTGAGGCAGGTTGGAGAAAGGCAACAGACAGTACTGTAACAGCACACATGTTTGTCCAGAACAACCCAGGAATATGTCAAGAAGCAAAAGGCAGTCTCTGGCCTCCAATCTAAGCAGAACAAATCCAAGAGAAGCAAACGCAGAAGAGGTCTGGAGTCCCACAACTAAAGTCTCTGAGGTGATGACAACTGAAGTAAAGAAACAACTTCATGAGGCTATAAAAGAAACTAGAACAGAAATACTACCTCAACTAAAAGAAGAAATGAAAAACATAATAAAAGAATTGCTAGGCATCTCTAAAGGAGACATAGATGAGAAAATGGAGCATAGGAAAATGAGGGAAACCTTGAATAAACAATACAAAAAAAAATTTAGAATACATGAAACAGATTCAAAGAGATTACCAGGAAATCAAAAACTCCAATGAAAGTTGGCAAAACCACCTGAAGGAAACTAAAGATAGACTTTCACACCTTGAAGATAGGTTTGCAGCTTGTGATCATGAAAGGAAAGAGCTCTTAAAAATAACAAGAAACCTGGAAGTAACAATACAATGGCTGCAAGACAACCCAAAGAAACATAACTTAAGAATAAAAGGTGTGAGTGAAAAAGCAGCAGTCAATAAAATCAAATTAAAAGCCTATTTAC
>RJWM01028093.1:0-26069 GCA_004363535.1 Dasyprocta punctata | reverse complement strand
AATAGGCCTATGAGCACATAACTTTGCAGAGGTGCATCTGAAAAGACAGGTCTTCTAGAGTATATAAGGAAATTAAATACAATAAGCATTTGAGAAAATATTGTCCAGGGAGAATCAAGTATAAAACAATATTTGTCAAGAGGCTTGAATTTAACTACTAGATGGGATACTGCATGGGGTATCTTTATATCAACTACATTGGGATATTAAGAGAGAAATGTTCACTGTGATGGTAGATTTTTAAATTTGTGGGATTATTTTTCATGTTACCTTGCAGGGATATTTCTTTTACAATATTTTATTTTTTATTAGTACATATTTATAGTATCTAATGATCACATTCTTCATGGGGAGTTGGCACATGTATTTAACAGATTTTAATTCATTTTTTTTTAAAATCCCATTTCCTGTCCCTTCCTTCATATCATGGTCCTTTTCATATGTGCAAACAATCTATTTTCCTATTTCCTCTTGTCCATCTTTTATTTTGTTCTTTATTTATATTCTGGGTTTCACTGGGCATTTAGCTCAGTGGCATAAGCACCTGCCTGGTAGGCATGAGGTTGTGAATTCAATCTACAGTACACACACACACACACAAATATATATATATATATATATATATATATATATATATATATAAATATATATATATATATATATATATATATATATATATATGGTTTCTCATGTAAGAGAAATCATGTCACATTGAAGCTTGTGCATCTGATTTGTTTCATTTAACATTATTATTTCAAGGTGCATCCATTTTCTTCCCAACATTTTAAATTCATCCTATTTTCTGACAAAGTACTACTCCATTGTATATAAATACCACATTTTCTTTACCGTTCATCTGTTTATGGACATATAGGCTGCTTCCAAGATTCAACTACTATGAATTGTGCTACAATAAACCTTAGTGTCCATGTATCACTGTAATAAGATGTCTTTAACTCTTCTGGGAAGATACCTAACAAGGGAATAGCTATGTCAAATGGGATTTCTATTTTCAGTATTTTGAGGAATCACCATACTGATTTCCACAGTGGTTGCACAAGTTTAGATTGCAAACAAGAATATACAAGGTTTTCTTTCTCCAGGCAGCCTCTCCAAGCATTTGTTATTATTTGAGTTCTTGATAATAACCATTATTTCTGGAGTAAGAGGAAATGTTAGTGTTTTTTTAATTTGCCCTTATGTAATGGGTAGAAATGCTGAACTTTTTTTTTTCATGTATTTATTGGCCGTCTGTATTTCTTCTTCAAAGAAATTTCTGTTCATTTAATTGCCCATTTTCTGTTTGTGTTTGTTATTTTATTGAATCCAATTTTATTTGAGTTCTTTATAAAATTTACATATTAGTCCTCAGTCCAAGGAATAGCTAGCATTTTTTCCCAATTCTATGAGTAATTTCTTCAATCTTTTGTTTCCTTTGCTTTTCACAAGTATTTAAAATTGATATAATCTCATTTGTTGATTCTTGGTATTCTTTCACTATTGGGGTTTTGTCCAGAAAGTACTTGCCTGGTGCTATGTTTTTAAGATTTTTACCTATTTTATTTTTGAGAAGATTGTTTCTGTTTTAACACTTGAATCTTTGATCCATTTTGATTTTGGTTTAGTACAGAGTGAGAAATACGGTCTATATTCAATGTTTTGCAGGAAGATAGCCTGTTTTTCTAGTACCATATGCTAAAGAGACTGTATTTCCTCCAACAATTATTTTGGCTTCTTTTTCAAAGATTAGGTAGCACAGTGTGCCTGGATTTGTTTCTATACAGTTTATTCTGTTCCATTGATTCACACATATGCTTTTTGCCAATACAATGCTGTTAATTTTAAGTATAGTACACACCTATAATGATACTTTGTTCTTTGCTCTTGGTACCTAGAATTGTTTTTGCTATCAGGGATCTTTTCTGGTTCTCTATGAACTACAGGATCATTTTCACTGATTCTGTGAGAAATGTTATTAGTATTTTGATTAGAATTATATTAAATCTGTATATCAGTTTTTGAAACACAGCCATTTTGACTATATTGGTTCTGTGCATCCAGAAATAGTGGCTCTCTTTTCATTTTCTTATATCCTTTTTCAGAGTACTATAGTTTTCTTTGTAGAGCTCATTCCTTTTCTTGCTTAGGTTAATTCCTAAATATTTAATTTTTCTTGATGCTATTGTGAATGTTTTTTTCTTTTTCGTGTAAGTTTATTATTGATTTATAGGGATGCTATTGATTTTTGTATATTGATGTTGAACTTGGTTATTAAAAAATAAATTTCTTTTGTTGGAATTTTTGGGTCTTCTATGTGATATGCTATCTTCCTGTCCTATACATATACCTTTTCTTTCTTTTGTTTGATGACTAATGTTCTGAAAACAATATTGAAAACTAATTGTGATAGTTGACATCCTTGTGTTGCTCCTTATTATGAAGGAAAGTTTTCATTTCTAATTTCATATGATGTTGGCTAGTGGGTTTTAACAGTTTTTATCAGATTGAGGTAAAATCCTTCTATACGTGTTTTCTTCAGGGTTTTTATCTTGAATTAATTTGGATTCTTTCAATGCCTTTTCTTCATTAATTAAAATGATTATATGATGTTGGTCTTTGCTTTTTATATGATGCATTGCACTTACTGATGTGCATATGTTGAATCACTCTACATTCTTGTGGTGAATCATACTTGGCCATGATGTATCATCTTTTTGATGATTTGTTTGATTCTGTTTGTCAGCATCTTGTTTAGGACTGTAGTGTCTATGTTCATTAAGGAGATTGTCTTATTGTTCTATTTCTGTTTGGGACCTGCCTATATTTAGAATTTACATAACACTAGCTTCTAGGAATGGTTTTGGGAGTTATCCTTCACTTTTAATTTATTAATGAATTTGATAGCTATTGGCATTCCATCTTCACTAAAGTCCTCGAAGAATTTTGTTGTGATTCCACAGGAATCTGGACTTGGTAGTTTTTTTAATTAATGCTTCAGTTTTGATGCCTATTATTTGATTATTCAGGGATTTTTTAATATATCTTTTTGTGCTAGGTTTGCCAGTTCACATGTATCTAGGAATCTAGATATTTTAGGACTGCTTTCATTTTGTCCCATAAATTCTGTTATATTGTATTGGCATTATCATTTGATTCTAGAAACTAAATTCTTCCTTGATTTCTTCTGCAACCCAGTGATTATTCAAGAAGCTATTTTTAAATTTCCATGTGTTTGTGTGATATTGGTGGTTTATTTGGTCTGTGTTTTCTAGTTTCATTTACTATGATCTGATAATATGCATGAGATAATTTCAATTTTTTTTTCATTTACTTAAATGTTCTTCATGGACTACTGTATAGTCTCATTTGGAAATATATACCCCTGAGAAGAATGTGTATTTTCTTATTGTTGGTTGGAATACTTCATAGATATCTATTAGGCCTATTTAGTTGAAGGTTTGGTTTAACTCTGATTTTTTTTGTTTACTTTTTTCTCTACTCAATCTATTTATGACAGTGGGGTAGTAAGTTCCTTCATTGTAATTGTGTTCTTATTTATCTGATTTAATCAGAATTAATCAATGTTAAATGTGCTCATAAGAATGGGACCCTATTCTATAAGATCGATGGCTTCCGAAAAGTAAGAGAAAGATCAAAAGAAAGGCCATATAAAAATGCAATGAAGTGGTTGGCTGAAGCCAAAAAAAGAAACCGTACCAGAAACTGAATATTGCTAGACTTTGACTGAATTTTCTAGCATCCAGAATTGTGAAAAAAATAAACTTCTGTTTAAGCTTTGCAGTATTTTATTATGGTATCCTGAGCAGACTTGCACACAGAAAATGGTGTTGGTATTGTAATGCTGTCAATTAGACTACTAGAATAATTTTTGAACTGTATTCCATTTATCATTTTATTGTCTGAAACATAAATGCTGGTGATGATTTATCTTAATGTCCATTTATTTAGGCAATGGCAGTAAATATGTGCAAAATAACTATAAATGAATACAAGCAAATTTGAAGCCAGAATTATCACAAATGTAAGTGTATTTCTTTTGTGTGTTCACATCTGTGATTTTTATGGGATTTATTTTTTCTTTTATTTTAGATATTTAAAACTCTGACAATCTGACCTTCTGTATTCAATAATAATCTGCTAGTCATAAGTCAGAAATACAGTTCACTGCCAAGGTATTGAATGTCCCAGGGCAAATCTTATGATATATTTCCTCTTCAATTATTAGATGACAGATGTCATTTTTCAAGTAATTAGTGATTGAGTGAGAAGTATTTGTATGTCTGGGAGCTTTTCAGTGACCCTGAAACCAGAGTACATAGTGATCATATCTCGTTGCATCTCACATCTACAATATGAATAATTTCAGCTATCTTCTCCAGTTTCCTAGATTAGTGAAATGGTGATAATAGAGTAGCAACTTCTACATACTTGTAACAGTAAATTCAGTATTACAACTTTGTTGGAAACTATCACCCTATACTCAGGTTGCAGAGGCCTGGCAATATAAGGATTTCTAGAGGTTTATAGAGACATCATAGTAAGTTCTAATCATTCTACATAGAAGTATAGCTTTATCATACATTTTTCTAATCATACATTTAGTAAGGTCTAGGTTCTTTTGTCTTTTCTAACTGCAGTCTGCCTTTATCTTGCTCATGATTATCTGTCTAGGTGAAAATCAGATTCTCCTACTTAGTCATTTAAATGCCCTTAAAAATAAAAATGCAGACATTAATTTTAAATATATTTAGAATATATTGCAAAATTAAATGATGGGAATGCAAAGATTATTAATCAAAAAAAGCAACATATGATCTACTGAGAGAGAATGACAAGTGGAGAAATAAAAATAAATCTTGAGGGAGCCACCAGACCAGCAACATGAAAATGTCTGAAGCAGCAGTGAGGAGCAGCAGTAAGTCTCTGGAGAACTCCACCAACAGAAAATCAGTCCCAGTCCCCACATCCAGAGGCCAAGATCAGCTTCATACCCAGCACAATTCTCATGGCAAAAGTGACTAAGGACACAACACATTTCTGGGATCTGGCTTGGACACTATCACAGAACTGTAAACACCAGAGTTATTTTATTACTTTTAGTCTCCATTGTTTGCCTGATTGACTATCCTTTTCCTGTCTGACTGGATTTTGTTGTGTTTTGTTTAGTATTTTTTTTGCAGGTTTTTTCTTCCTTTCCTTTCTCTTTTTCTGGTCATTTTTTTTCTTGTTCATTCTTCTTCCTTCTTTGTTTTTTCACTGTTTAGGCTTCTTACCTTTTTTTGTTTGTTTGTTTTCCTCTACTGACCCTCTTTCTCTCTTTCCTTAACTACCTCTTGAATTTAAACTTTCAAGTGAGTAAACATTGTCTCTTCCCTCTCTGATTATTCCTTCACATTCTATTTCATTCTAACTCTTCTGTGTCCTCCAGTTTCCCAAAACTTGGGTGGTCATCTTTTGACCTACAGCCTTGATTCTACCATATTTGGCCTCTCATCATGTTATCCTGTCCCCAACCCACTGACCCCCAACATCAGGGTCATAATTATCACCACAGTACAGTACCAAAAGACTGGGTGCTAAGCCAAATAGTAACTTTGCATCCTTTACAAATTGGGAAAGTATGTTCTTAGGATAGATACAAAGAACCACATACATCTAGAGGACATCCCAGCAGAACAGAAATCTCCCAGAGAAGCCTCAATATGAGTGATCAAGCTATCTACCATAAGAAATTGGCAAGCATCAACACAGAAACCAAAATAAGATAAAAAAGATAAAATAGAAAATGACAAGATGCAGATGCAAATGTAATCCAAGAACCCCAGTGCATCCTGGACAACGTTGGAGCAAATTGAGATAGATGAAATTGGAAGTCAAACACTGGAACTTTCTAAAATGATAGTGGAAAGCGCTATAGAGAAAATAATCTCTCAGGTACAAAAAGAAATGATACTTAAAACCAGAGATACAGTGTAGCCGGGTGCGGTGGTGCACGCTTTTAATCCCAGCACTCCGGAGGCTGAGGTAGGAGGATCGTTGTGCATTCAAGACCAGCCTGGGCTACAGAGTGAGTTCAAGGCCAGCCTGAAGTGCATAGTGAGACTTTGTCTCAAAAAATAGGGCCAGGAATTTAGCTCAGTGGCCTAAGTGCCTGCCTAGCAGGCACAAGTTTGTGAGTTCAATCCCCGGTACAAAAAAAAAAAAGTATTAGAGTAGATACACATAAAAGAATAGATGAGCTTAGAAAAATGATAGAAAAAAGCTAACATAGGAGAGAATGGAATAAAAAAGCTAACATAGGAGAGAATGGAATCCATTAAATAGATCCAAACAGAAATCCAAGTGATTAAAACCTCCACTGAAAGTATATGCAATAGATTGAATGGAGAGGATAAAATGTGAGATCTTGACAGATTTGCAGTTCATGACATGAAAAGAAAGATATTTTTAAAATGTTGGGAGACCATAAAAAAAATCAATCCAACAGCTACAAGATGAAGCAAAAAAGAATAACAGAAGGTTGGTTGGGGTCAATAGGAAAGTTGGAGACTGTGCAAATACCATAAAAAAACACTTCACAGAAAAAATGGCAGAAAATTTCCCAAGCATGGACAAAGAATTTTACATACAAATGAATGAATCATATATAATTTCAATCATTCATGACCAAAATAAAACAACATCAAGACATATAATAAACAAGACTCCAGGAATGCAGCACAAGAACAGAATATTGAATAGAATACTAAAGGCTGCTAGAGAAAAGAAACAGATCATCTTTAAAGGAAATCCCATCAAAATACATGGAAGACTTCTCAACACAAGCCCTCAAGTCAAGAAGACCTTGGAATGAAGTACTCAAGTCCTGAAAGAAAACAACTTCCAACCCATATTAATGTACCCTGCAAAACTATGTTTCAAAATTAATGGAGAAATAATGTATTTTCAAAACAAAGAACAATTGAAGACAATCATGGCCACCAAAACAACCCTAAAAAGAGTACTAAGAGATGTGCTAGATGAAGATAGAAATGACTACAATTTCAAGGACAATGACAGAAAGAAGCCACCAGGCCCAGCAAGCAATTAAACAGAGGGGAAAAGTAGGGAATCAACAGTAGAAAAATACACGACAAGATAAATCAATAAATGTTAGTTATAATGTAAATGGGCTTCAATTCACCAATTAAAATAAACAGACTGGCAGAATGGATTAAGAAACAAGACCTAAAGATATGCTGTATACAAGAAACACATCTACTCAAAAAGAAATTCAAAGATACTCAAAGGATATAAAGAAATTAGACAAAAAATATCAACAAAGAATTATCAGAACTTAACCAAACCTGTGAACAAATGTACCTAGTAGAACTTTCACAGTGTTCCATTAAGCAACATCAGAATAGACATTCTTCTCAGCTGTACTTGGAATGTTCTCTAAAGTACAGCATATACTAGCCCACAGAGCATGCTTAAATAAATGCAAAGGGATTGAAATTATCCCATGCATATTATCTGACCATAGTGGAATGAAATTGGAAATTAATGGCGAAAAAAAACCCTGCAAAAACTCCATAAACACACGGAAATTAAATAACACCCTCCTGAACAACCAATGAGTCACAGATGAAATTAAAGAAGAAACTAAGCAATATTTACAATTTAACAAAAATGTGGATATAACAGAACCTGTGGGATGCAATGAAAGAACTCCTAAGCAGGAAGTTTATAGCAGTGAATTCTCACATCAGGAAAATAGAATGAGCACAAATAAACAACCTAATGTTGCAACTTAAACTTCTAGAAAAAGAAGAACAGTTCAAGCCCAAAGAACTTAAAAGGGAAAAAATTATAGAGATAAGAGCAGAAATCAAAGCAATTGAAACTAAGAAAACAATGCTGAGAATTAATGAGTCAAAGAGTTGGTTCTTTGAAAGAATAATTAAAATCAATAAACCCTTAACCAATCTTATACATAAAAAAAGAAAAGACTCAGATTAACGCATTGAGGAATGAAAAGTGTGAAATCACTACGGATCCTATGGAAATTCAGAAGATCATCAATAAATATGCTGCAAATCTTTACTCTCATAGGATGGAAAACACAAAAGAAACGGACAGATTCCTAGATACGTATGAATTACCAAAGATGAATCAAGAAGACATAAAAATTCTGAATAACCCAATATCAGTTAATGAAATTGAAAAATGTAATTAAAAATTTACCAACAAATAAAAGCCCATGTCTTGATGGATGCACTGCTGAATTCTACAAGAAATTTAGAGAAGATTTACTGTCAATAATCCTCAAGCTCTTTAATGAAATTGAAAGGGAAGCAATTCTCCCTAACTCACTCCTGGAGGCAAGTATTACTATGATACCAAAACCAGAGAAAGACCTGACCAATAAAGAGAAGTGTGAGCCAATCTCCCTAATGAAAATAGATGCAAAAATCCTCAATAAGATTCCAGCAAACAAAAATGCAGCAAATCATCAAAAAGATTATGCACTATGACCAAGTGGGATTCATCCCAGGAATGCAGGGATGGTTCAACATACACAAATCAATAAATGTAATATGCCATATCAACAAAGCCAAAGATGAAAATCACATGATCATCTCAATAGATGAAGAAAAACCTTTTGACAAAGACCAATACCCATTCATGATGAAAGCACTACAGAAAATCAGAATGGATGGTCTTTACCTCAAACTGATAAAATCCATCTGTGACAAACCAACAGGCAATATCATACCAAATAAATAAAAACTGAAAGTTTTCACTCTAAAATCAGCAACAAGATAAGGTTGTCCATTATCACCAGTCCTATACAGTATAGTTCTAGAAACATTATTCAGAGCAATTAGACAAGATAGAGAAATAAAAGGAAATAAGGATAGGAAAGTAAAATGTTAAATTATCATTATTCACAGATGACCTGATACTCTATATAGAAGACTCAAAAAAAAACCTTTTAAATTTAACAACCAAATTCAGTAGTGTAGATGGATACAAAATCAACACTCAAAAATCAATAGCATTCCTGTACACACAAAACAAACTCACTGAGAGTGAAATTAGGGAAATCTTTCATAATAGTATCCAAAAAATGAAATACTTAGGAATTGATCTAACAAATGAAGTAAAAGATCTATATATTGAAAATTATAATATTCTGAAAAAGGAGATCGAGGATATCAGAAAATGGAGAGATATCCCTTGCTCATGGGTGGGAAGAACCAACACAGTGAAAATTGCCATACTCCAAAATTGTTATACAGATTTAATGCAATCTCAATCAAAATACCACTAGCATACCTTTCAGAACTAAAGGAAACATTCCTAAAATTCATTTGGAACCAGAAGAGACCTAGAATAGCAAAAGTAATTCTGGGCAACAAAGGCAAGGCAGGAGCCATAACAATCACTGATTTGAAGTTACACTACAAAGCTACTGTGATAAAATCAGCATGGTACTGGCAAAAACAAAGCAAAACAAAACAAAACAAACAAATAGAAAAACACCTGAGTTCAGTGGAACATATTAAAAGATGGAGACACAACTACAAATACACTCAGCCATCTTATCTTTGACAAAGGGGTCAAACATATCCCTGGAGGAAAGATAGTCTCTTTAATATATGGTGCTGGAAAAACTGGTTCACTACAAGCTGAGGACTAAAACTAGACCCGCATCTATCACCATATACCAGACTAAAGTCCAAATGGATCAAAGATCTAAACATTAAAACAGAAATACTAAATCTACTGGAAGACAACATAAGTAGAAATCTCGAAGGCATTTGTACAGGCAGAGGGTTCATGAACAAAACCCAAACTGCACAGAAAACACTTTAAAGAATCAACAACTTGGACCTCATCTTACGAAAAAGGTGAAAAGACAATCCACAGATCGGGAAAAAAATTTAACCAACTGTCCCTTAGACAAAGGACTTCTATAGAAAACATAAAAAGAATTGAAAATAAAATCAGACTTCCCAAACTCAAGGACCCAATTCAAAAGTGGGCATCTGAGATGAATACACACCTCTCAGATTAAGAAATACAAATGGCAAATAATAATATGAAAAAATGTTCAGCATCATTGATCATTAGAGACACACAAATTAAAACAACACAGATTCCATCTCACTCCAGAAAGAATGACTATCATCAAGAAATCAACCAATAACAAATACTGGAAAGGATGTGGGGAGAAAGGAACCCTTCCACACTGTTGGTGTGAGTGCAAACTGGTGCAACCACTGTGGAAATCAGTGTAGAGATTCCTCAAAAAACTAAGATTGGAAGTCCCATTTCATCTAGCTATTCTTCTTCTGGGTATTTTCCCAGATGAATTTGAAACATCATACCACAGCAAAATATGTACACGCATGTTTATAGCAGCACAATTTGTAATAGCTAAATCATAGAAACAACTCAAATACCCATCAACTGAGGAATGGATAAAAACGATGTGATGTTTTTATACAACAGTGTACTGTTCAGCTATAATGAAGGATAAACTTGAAACTTTTATAAGTAAATGGATGCAACTTGAGACCATACTCATAAGTGAAATAAATTAGACTCAAGTGTAAACATTGTGTTGTCTCCCTAGTGTAAGAAATTGAAAGTGTAAATAAGTTCCAAAATGTATAGTAGATATAATGAAATGGGAAGAAACTGTCCAAAAGGAAAGAGAAACTGCAATAGGTGAAAGGAGAAAATAAGGGAAAAAAAGAAAAAAATAAATATATAAACACAATATGTTTAAGATAGTTATACTACTAAGTTCCATTAGTTCACTGAAAAGAAAGGTTTGTGCTTATGTTGTTTGATCCATTTTTCATGCCTATAGATTTTAACCTGAGCAACTATATTGAAGATAATAATATGAAATGTATTAACCATTGTTACTCTCTTGTTATCCTGTTTTGAAATTTTGTATCATTGTTTTTATTGTTTTTTCTCTTTTAATAAAATTTAAAAGATAGACTTTGAAAAATAAGAACTTGATAAATATGTAAGAGAAGAATTTTAATGAAAGATGTTAGGGGATACATAGACCTCAAAATATGAAGGAAGTGAAAGATTGAAGAATATTTCAGGAGGATGCTTCAGAAGAGTGAAATGTATGTTGCATTTTGAATAAATGAACTATAGTTTGTTGAGTTTAAGATAGGGAGAGATTCCATGAAATAGGATGGTCAAAATATCATCAAAACATTTTAAGTAGGAAAATAGGTTTTGATGAACTAGTTGTTAGGCTGTAATTGGGGCACTAAAAGATGAGCTGTATGCATATATCAATGAGGTAATAAATTTAGACGCTTTCCTGAAAAGTAGATTACTCTATTCTAATGTCTGGTTGGTAATTTTTTGTCAGTTTGTGGGTTTAATAGAAAAAAAAATAAAGAGTTTGAAGCCATGAAAATATAATCTAAGGAATACCTTGAAAGACTATTCCACTCATATTGTAGAGGTTGGAAAAGAAGAATGAAAGAGGGTCAGAAGAAATAGAAACCAATAAAAAATAATTTCATTGCTTGTTGATTCAGATAAAAGATACTATGAATAAGGTGTTATTTATAGGAACTAGGTGTACATTAATGTTCAAGGAGGTGGAAGCATAAAGCTCTTAGAAGGTGTAGCAGAAAGAGTGACTAATGAGTTTTCCAAGCCAGCATGCATAAGAAAGTCCCCAAAGTTATCACTGGTTGCTGCAATCATAAAGTGCAACTCATGGCATATCTCTTAAGCTGCTGAAGCTGATCTGTGTAGGTCTCTTCAGAACAGTGACTTCTAGACTACTTTACCTTCTGAAATTTGTTTGAAATTTTGTGTTGGTAAACTTGAGTCCACACTGACATAAAAAAAAAAAATCACAGCCTAAGCCATCAGGTACCACTGACTTAAAAGATTTGATGACAATCCAGATGGAAAAGTAAATAATGGCTCTGCCTGTGATTCACTGTTAAAACAAACAAATAAACAAGCAAACAACAACAGCAAACAAACTGTCTTGAAATAAATGACTCAGTGTCTCTTTTGGAATCATGGAAACACACTTGTGAAAATAAACAAGAAGGGCATGAACAAAGAGGCAAACTCTATTGTACAACAGATTTTATCCCCAAATATCATCATGATTCCCGAGAGAACAGTGCTAAAACACCGAAATGAATGGCTACCATGTCCTGAGACTGACTTGTTTCTTCTGCACCACTGCCTGCCACAACCAGTGACAATGACAGCACTCATTGTTCTCTTCAAGTCTTTTGACACATTTCCCCTGCCATCAATTCTATTACATTTCGTGAATGTTAGTTGCCTTGTTTTGCTTGTACATTTTTCTGTTTTTTTATACAGATTAATCTTGTGTTTTATCTGTTGAGCTATCTATAAAGTACAATTTTAGGTCCAGTGTAAAAAACTCTAAAAACAAAACAAGTCAAAAAACAAAATGTTAACACAGAACCTCAAAACAAATATCTGGAGTATCAAGTTGGTAACAGACAATATAATGTGTCAGTGGAACTGGTATATCTATAACTTCAAACACATGTCATTTCTCTGTGTTGGGAACATTAAAAATTACTTGTGAGCTATTCTGAAATAATCATCAGCAGTCATACTTTCTTACTGCTCAGTAACATATTAGAAGATATCCTTTTTCAAATGTACCTCTATGTCCCTGTCTTTCCACTGTTCATGCATTTCTCCCTCAGACTTGGATAACCACTGTTCTATTTCTATCTCTTTGAGATCATTTTTTTAGCTTTTTTACATGAAAACACATGGCATTTGGCTTTTTATACCCTAGTACAACTTAAAATGATTTCTTCCAGTTCCCTCTCAAGGTCATAAATTCATTTTTTATGAGTAAATACTATTCCATTATAAGTACTACATTTTAAGCATTGGTGGAAACCTCAGTTAATGCTGCTTCTTGGTTGTGAACAGTGCAAGAATGCACATGGGAATATATCTGTCTCTATGACTTCCTGAACAATTTCTGTTCCTTTGGCTATATGTGCAGCATTGCTAGATCAGATGGTAGATTTATTTCTAGTTTTTTAAATTTTATTTTAAAGATAGTAAAATACAACAAAACATAACAGAACAAAGTCAATCAAAACAGTGGAACTGGTGCAGAACTCCAAAGTAGGCTACTAGGAAAACAATAGCTACTATAGCGTATCTTTACATTCTCACCAGCAGTATATTAGTTCCATTTCCTCTGCATCCTAGTCAGCAATTTTTGACTATTTGTTTGTTTTATAGAGGTCATTCAAATTGGAGGGAAATTATATCTCATGTTGGATTTTACTTGTCTTTTGCTGATGATTAGTGATGTTCAGTATTTTTTCATATGCTTGTGGCCACTGTGTGTCTATTTTTGAGAAACATTTTTCAGGTTATTTTTCAACTTTTAATTGGATTACTTTTGTGTTTTTTAGTCTTTACATATGTTTTTATACTGAGGTTTTTAAAAAATGTGCCTCTTATATCCTAGAAATTTGTCCTTTTTTTGGATGAAGAATTTGCAAATATTTTTTCTTATCCTGTAGCTCACGTCTTCACCTTGTTTTCCTGTGCAGAAGCTTTTTACTCTGATGTTATTCCAATTGTTGACTTGTACCTCAGTTATCCATGCTTTTGGGATCATGTCAAAAAAATCTTTGCCCAGATTAACACCTCCACTTCTTTAACTGAATCACTTGTTATATTCAGCTCTGTGTAATGAAACAGTTACAATAGAGGGTTAAATAAGTAAGGCTTTTTAAAAAATATTCTATATAACAAGAGACTCAGTAGTGGTAATAACATTGACTCAATATGTATTCTGCACTCTTAGCAAGTTGCTCCTGTCCTCATACTTCCAACTCAAAAGGCTCCAAAGCTGGCATCACATCCACATTCATTTTGTAGGAAAAAGAAACAGGAACAGACATTCTCAACAGATGTCTACTTACATGGCACCGAACACAACCAGATCACAAAGTAATCTGTGGGTACAGTGGATTTCATTAATTGAGTTTTAGATTATTCTCTACACAAGAAATTAGTGGAGAAAAATAAGTATGCTTGAGGAGTAGGATACTACACAGTATCTATCACACAATCACTCTCAAAATAATTGGAATATAAAACTTGCTATACTATATCATAATTATTTCTGTTCTTGTGTATCTCATTGAGTAGCATGCAAGAGTAACAGGAACAATGGTGATGTCTCACTTATATTTTCATCCAGAAAATCTAGAATGTTGTAGAATACATGTATGAACATTTTGTTGGATTATGTTGAGATTTTAATGAAATAGAACTAAACTATTGTTCAGTGAACAGATTAAAAACTGCATATGAGGACCCCAAACTCTCAAAGAAAACAACTGTAGGATAATACATGATTGAAGTAGTTGTATCCACACTTGGTATACAAATGATCTACAGTTTAAGTAGAAGTATTGTAACAACCAGTGACTAGTCAATCTATGAACATATGAATTGTATTTCCAGGTAAAAATGTACTTTCATAATTTGTTAGTAATACCTTGGTGACAGTTAACCCTAATGCTGTCTACTTGATTGATCTAAGAAATACCCAGGGGCTTAGTAAAGTACGTTACTGGGTATGTCTGGGTGAGCAAAGAAGGTGACATGGGGTACTACATATTGTCCTTGGCTCTTTTCTCTCTGAAACTGTTGTCCTGCTTTATTTTCTAGCCACCATCAAAAAATCATCTTTGCTTTGTCATGACTTTCCACAGTGATGTTTTTGCCTTGGGGTCAGCCAATAATGGACTGAATTCCCCATGAGCCAAATTTCCCTGTGAGTCAAATTATACCTTTCTTCATTTTTGTTGTGGGTGTTGGATATTGTGTCTCAGTGATGAAAAAGCTAAATAATATACCTGTTATTCTCACTCAACGTAAGTCATGATGACGTTAACATTGTATGTGATTTTAAATTATAATTTATTCTCAGACTGTAATATTTGTGGTCATATTAAGATAAAACAATATTCTGTACTTTCTCGATTCAATATATTTGAAATCTGGGTTATATTTGTCTCTATAAATCTCTATGAGAGTGATTTTCTCAGAAAAAGACAATTTAACAATCAAGGCACAATATTTTATTTGAAAGAAAAATAATAAACAATAGAAAATAAGCATTTTTCTTTTTCTGTTTTTGGAGAGGGTACTGGGAATTGAGCTCAGGACCTGACTCTTGTTTGCCAGGCAGGCCTGTGCCACTGACCTATATTCCTGGTCCAAGCATTTTTCTTAATGTTTGAATAATGTGAAACTGTGACAGATTAGTGGATTTTAAAAATCAATGCTTTTAAAATGTGACCCTCAGGGGAAAACCCGGCCAGCCTCGGAGGACACAGAGGTACGCAGCCAAGCCCAGCTCAGCCCAGGACCCCAAAGCTGCTCATCAGGGACTGACCAACATAGCTAGAGGGCCTTGGAGAGCTTGGGCTCCCCCATACCAGAGTGCACAGTGCACGCAAGCTCCATGCTTCAGTGGAGAGGCTTGTGCATGCCACATCATAGAGCTCAAGGGCCCCCACCCAGCCAGGACCAAGGCCCTGGCACTGTAGGCCTGGGACTCGCCCAGGCTTGCCCTGGCACAGTTGTTGCTCTGAACTCCTGGCAGCTAGACTCAGGGTCTGGGCAGCATCATACTCCAGGGTACACTCTGCCTAGCTCCCTGGGACCAGGAGGCCTTGGCCCCCACCCAGTTAAGGCGGAGGTTCCACCCACACACCCCAGGAGGCCACCCTAACTGGCTGCACACAAGATCTGGCTCTACCGGGTCCAGCAACTCAGCGCGACCCAAGTCTCAATGCAACCCTCAGGGCAACGCCTGGTCAGCCTCGCAGGACACAGAGCCACATACGTTCTAGAAGAAAATGACAAAACAAAAGACCAAGAGGCAGTCTCAGTCCGCCAGCCCACTAAGAACAAACCCAAGAGACACTGAAATGGGAGACAGTGGGAGTCACACAAATGGACTTTCTGAAATGATAGAAAATGCAGAAAAGAAACAGCTCAATGAAGCTGTAGAGAAATTCAAGTAAGAAATATTCTCTCAGCTAAAAAATGAAATGTGAATCATTATTAAAGAAATGTGTGTATCTAAAGAAGAGCAAGATAAAAAAAGAACTTAAGAAAATGATCAAAACCTTGAATGAACAATATAAGACACAAACAGAATGCACGAAACAGATGCAAAGGGAAATGCAAGAAATGAAAAACTCTATGGAAAGTTTGAAAAACTGCTTAAATGAACCTGAAGACAGAATCTCAGATCTTAAAGACAGCATGGGAGATCATGGCCATGAAAGAAAAGATCTCCTAAAAATAGTAAGGAACCAAGAAACAACAATTCAACAGCTGTAAGATGATGCCAAGAGAAATAACATAAGATTAATAGGCATAAATGAAAAAGCAGGGGTCAATTCTAATGACCTGCGAAGATATTCACAGAAATAATAGCAGAAAACTTTCCAAACATGGGAAGAGAATCTGAAATACAGGTAACTGAGGCATACAGAAGCCAAATTAACCATAACCAAAATAAATCCTCACCCAGACATATAATAATAAGGGTATCAGAAATACAGCACAAGAACAAAATACTAAGAGCAGTCAGAGAAAAGAAACAGATCATCTATGAAAGAAAGCCTATCAGAATCATGGCAGACTTCTCAACACAAACCTTTAAGTTAAGAAGAGCTTGGAGTGAAGTGTTTCAAATCCTGAAAGAAAATAACTTTTAACACAGATTGATGTAACCTGCAAAACTATCCTTAAAAATTGATGGAGAAATAAGATACTTTCATGACAAAGAAGAACTGAAGAAATTTATGGCCAGCAAACCAACACTACAAAGAGTACTGAAAGATACTCTAGAAAGAGACAAAGATAGTCACAATCTTAAGAACAACAACAAAAGGAAACCACTAAGCAGGGCAAGTAATTAAACAGAAAATGTAGAAAACCAACAACAGAAAGATATCATGACAGGGATGAGCTGGTACATATCAGCTATATCAATCAATGTGAATGGTCTCAACTCACCAATAAAAGGAAACAGACTAGCAGAGTGGGTTAAGAAACAAAACCCAACAATATGCTGTGTACAAGAAACACATCTCACTCAAAAGGAAATTCGCAGACTAAAAATCAAAGGCTGGAAAACAATACACCATTCAACAGGAACCCAGAAAAAAGCAGGGGTAGCTATTATGTTTGCAGACGATGCAAACTTCAAACCAAGAATGATCAAAAGAGATAAAGAAGGTCACTACATACTTCTTAGGGGAAAACTTCAAGAGGAAGAGATTACGATCATAAATATATATGCACCAAATATGGGAGCACCCAACTATGTAAGACAATTCTTAATAGACATGAAAAACCAAATAAACAATAATAAAGTTATAACAGGGGACCTTAAGACCCCATTGTCATAGAGAGACAGATCAACCAAACAAAAAATCAGCAAAGAAATAGCAGAACTGAATCAAACTTGTGAACAAATGGACCTAGTAGATGTATACCGAGTATTTCACCTATCAACATCAGAATACACATTCTTCTTAGCTGCACATGGGTCACTCTCTAAAATAGATCACATACTGGTCCACAAAACATGCTTAAGTAAGTGCAAAGGAACTGAAATAATTCCATGCTTATTATCTGACCATACCGCAGTAAAATTGGAAATGAATGACAAAAAAACCTACAATAACTGCATAAGCACATGGAAATTAAATAATGTCCTCCTAAATAACCAATGGATCACAGAAGAAGTTAAAGAAGAAATTAAACAATATCTACAATTGAATGAAAATGCAAATACAAAATACCAGAACCTGTGGGATACAATGAAAGCAGTCCTCAGAGGGAAATTTATAGTATTAAACTCTCATATCAGAAAAATGGAAAGAACACACATAAACAACCTAATACTGCACCTTAAACTTCTAGAAAAAGAAGAGCAAGTCAAGTCCAAAGCCCAAAAAAGGGAGGAAATTATTAAAATTAGAGCAGAAATTAATGCAATTGAAACTAAGAAAAAAATACAAAGAATTAAAGAATCGAAGAGTTGGTTCTTTGAGAGAGTAAATAAAATTGATAAACCACTAGCCAACCTTATCAAGAAAAGGAAAGAAAGAAAATACTCAGATTCATGCAATAAGAAATGAAAAGGATGAAATCAATACAGACCCAGTGGAAATACAGAAGATCATCAACACCTACTTCAAAAACCTCTACTCACATAGATTTGATAACACAGAAGAAATGGACAGATTCCTAGAAACCTATGAATTACCAAAGCTGAATCAAGAAGATGTAAAGCTGCTAAATAACCCAATTTCAGCTAAAGAAATTGAAAATGTAATTAAGACCCTACCAACAAAAAAAGCCCGGGCCCTGAGGGATTCACTGCTGAATTCTACAAGAAATTTAGGGAAGACTTAATGCCAACACTCCTCAAACTCTTCAATGAAATCAAAAGGGAAGTAAGTCTCCCTAACTCATTCCTGGAAACAAGTATTACCCTAATACCAAAACCAGAGAAAGACCCGACCAAAAAAATAAAATTACAGGCCAATCTCCCTAATGAACATAGATGCAAAAATCCTCTATAAAATACTGGCAAATAGAATACAGCAAGTTATCAGAAAGATTATACACCATGATCAAGTGGGATTCATCCCAGGAATACAGGGATGGTTCAACATACGGAAATCAAGACATGTAATAGACCATATCAACAGGGCCGAGGACAAGAACCACATGATCATCTCAATAGATGCAGAAAAAGCTTTTGACAAAATCCAACACCCATTCATGATAAAAACCCTACATAAAACCAGAATAGATGGTCTCTACCTCAACCTGATAAAAGCTATATATCATAAACCAACAGTCAACATCTTACTGAATGGAGGAAAAGAGAAAACTTTCAACCTAAAATCAAGAACAAGACAAGGATGTCCATTATCACCACTCCTATTCAATATAGTCCTGGAAATATTTGCCAGAGTAATTAGACAAGAAAAAGAAATAAAGGGAATAAGGATAGGAAAGGAAGAATTGAAATTATCATTATTTGCAGACAATATGATACTCTACATAGAAGACCCCCAAAAATCCGTTAGAAAACTTCTAGAATTAATAGCCAAATTCAGCAATGTAGCTGGATACAAAGTGAACACTCAAAAGTCAATAGAATTCCTGTACACAAACAACAAAGTCACTGAGAGAGAAATAAGGGAAAACACACCCTTCACTATAACATCCAAAAAAATGAAATACTTAGGAATCAATCTAACAAAGGAAGTAAAAGATCTATACAATGAAAATTACATTACTCTAAAGAAGGAAATCGAAGATTTCGGAAAATGGAAAGATATTCCCTGTTCATGGATAGGAAGAACAAACATCGTGAAAATGGCCATTATCCCAAAATTATTATACAGATTGAATGCAATCCCAATCAAAATACCACCTGCCTACCTCACAGAGCTAGAGAAAGCATTCCTGAAATTTATCTGGAACCAGAAAAGACCTAGAATAGCAAAGGCAATTCTGGGCAACAAAGGGAAGGCAGGAGGCATCACAATCTCCGAGTTGAAACTATACTACAAAGTGACTGTGATAAAATCAGCATGGTATTAGAATCAAAACAGACCTGAAGATCAATGGAATAGTTTAGAAGATACAGCCCCAACTACAAACACACTCAGCCAACTCATCTTTGACAAAGGGGCCAAACAGGTACATTGGAAGAAAGACAGCCTCTTTAACAAATGGTTCTGGGAAAACTGGCTTTCTGTATGCTGTAAACTAAAACTAGATCCATGCTTATCACCATACACTAAAATAAAGTCAAAATGGATCAAAGATCTGAATATAAAAACAGAGACACTAAACTTACTAGAAGACAGAGTAGGTAAAAATCTTGATGACATAGGAGTAGGCAGAGAGTTCATGAACAAAAATGAATTTGCACGGGAAACACTTCCCAGAATCAACAACTGGGATCTCATCTTACTAAAAAGCTTTTGCATGTCAAAGGAAATTTCCAACAGAGTGAAAAGAAAACCCATGAACTGGGAAAATATCTTAGCCAATTGTCCATCAGACAAAGGACTTCTTTCTAAAACATATAAGGAATTAAAAGAAGTCAGGCCCCTCAAATTCAAGGACCCAATCCAAAAATGGGCATCTGAGATGAATACACACTTCTCAAAGAAAGAAATACAAATGGCAAATAAATATATGAAAAAATGTTCAACATCAGTGGTCATTTGGGAAATGCAAATTAAAACAATGCTGAGATTCCATTTCACTCCAGAAAGAATGGCCAAGATTAAAAAATCAAGCAGCAACAAATGCTGGAGGGGTTGTGGGGAAAAAGGATCTCATCTCCACTGTTGGTGGGAGTGTAGACTGGTGCAACCATTGTGGAAAACAGTGTGGAGATTCCTCAAGAAGCTAGGATTGGAGATCCCATTCAACCCAGCTGTCCCACTTCTGGACATTTTCCCAGAAGAATTGAAATTATCATACCACAGTGATATCTGTGCACCCATGTTTATAGCAACCCAATTTGTAATAGCCAGATCTTGGAAACAACCCAAGTGCCCATCAATCAAAGACTGGATAAAAAAGATGTGGTATTTTTATACAATGGAGTACTACTCAGCTATTAAGAAAGATTGCATTGAGACTTTTTTAAGTAAATGGTCACAACTTGAGACCATACTCATAAGTGAGATAAATCAAACCCACATGTGTAAATACCGTATTGTCTCCCTAGTGTAAGAAATGGAAAAAGTATATATGATCCAAAATCTATAATAAATACTATGTAAGGACAAAAAGCACCTCAAAGTGCAAAAGTAATTGGGAAGGGAAAAGGGAGAAAGAGAAAAGGGAAGAGGAAAAGATATAAATCTGTATATATGTGTATATGTAAGATAACTAAAATGAACACACTGCTGAATGTATTCATTATTGAGGAAGAACAATTAATACTCATATGATTGGATCAGTTTTACATGTCTATATCTGTTAATGTAGGTAACTATTTTGAAGATAACAATACGCAGTATTGCAACCATTGTC
The DNA here is from genome assembly GCA_004363535.1 of Dasyprocta punctata. Classification (NCBI taxonomy): domain Eukaryota; kingdom Metazoa; phylum Chordata; class Mammalia; order Rodentia; family Dasyproctidae; genus Dasyprocta; species Dasyprocta punctata. Next base: position 4,883 of record RJWM01028093.1, on the reverse strand, counting down.
AAGTTTCTATCATCCTGTTTTGTAAACCTGCAATGTTACTGCTGTGCATTTACAAAAAAAAAAGTCAATGCTTTTAAATTCATCCGAAAATCCCTAATTTATAGTTACATGTAACATTTGTATTTCTATAAAAATAAAATTTTAAGAATTTCTCAGAGAAAGACATATCAGTTTACTATTTTAGTTTTGTTCTTGTTGTGTACTTGCTTCCCTAGACACTGTGTCCAGCTTTTAAGTTAACTCTTTTTCTCCTACTGAATTTTATATATATATATATATATATATGTATATATATATACACACACATATGTAAATGACAAAGTATGTCACTTATACCTATTATTGATCCAGAATAACCATAACCTTTTATGTTTGGGCTTTTTACAAATACACAAACAGAAAACCCAAAATGATACAGAAATTGAAAATTCAAACATTATCTGTGTTTATTGGATGATCATTTATATTCTTCAAGGGAATAAATGATCATCCAGTAATATAGACTATAGTCAACAGTTCTTAACTGATTAATCTTTGTAGTCAGGTAATAAAATTATCATTGGCAACTGTCTTGGTTACTTTTTACTCATTGAGAAGACAAAATACCTGATGCCCAAAATTAGGGAAGGAAGGGTTTATTCTTACAGTTTCTCGGGAGTTTCAGTCCATAAGTTGGCTCCAAGGCAGCATGGGATGACAGGGCTACAGTTCATGGCGGCTGCAAGCCGCAAGCCGCAAGCCATGCTGAAGAGAGAGAGATAGGAAGGAAGTGGAACATCAAGTGGAAGAGGAAGGCCCGCCTTCCCTTACACTGTATCTCACCTCCAACCCTGGGTGTGGGCAGTGTTCACATTGCTAATTCCAGCACTAGACAACAAACTGAACACAAGCAGCCCCATCAAAAGAATGAGGACTTGGGGGTACATAGCATATCACCCAATATAGCAACTTTCCTATAAATCTTTCTATTGTGATGTCTTAGTTAATTTTCACTCATTGCTGAGAAAGAATACCTGATACCCAAAATTTGGAAATTGAAAGGTTTATTTCTCACAGTTATCAGGGGTTTCAGTCCATACTTGGTTCATTCCAAGGCAGTGTGCCATGGTGGGGTGGCCATTCATGGTGACAACCAAACAGCAAGGCCAACTGGCAAGAGAGACAAAAAGACACATTTCTCTCATCCTTAGCCTGTATGTCAGCTCCACCCCTGGGCGAGTGCAACACTCACATAGCCAATCCCAGTGTTACACAACAAACCAATCAGGAATGCCAGACTCAGCCCTGTCCAAATTACATGGGCTTGAGGGGATGGAGGATCAAACCAATATAGTGAGTTCTTGTATTATTATAAGTAGCAGTGACATTCTTAGAAAAACAAAGATATATGGAGTTACAATGTATGTGTATGAGATTTTGTCAACTTTACTAGTATTTAGGGTTAGTGTAGAATTTTAGGCACACTTTTGTTCTTTAGAGACTTTACAGGTGCAAAAATATAGCCTATGTTCTCATCTTCCTATGAGGTGCCTACCTGACATGGTTCTAAATTTTAAGGCTTTTTTTTTTGCTTGACTAATTATTAGTTGTCAAAGTAAAAAAAAAAGTATTATTATGGTCAATGTCATTACTACAGAATCGAGTTTAGCAATTTGTGATTGACTAGTTGCAGATGTTAAAATACTCTTATTTAATTTAGGGTATTAAATATAGTACTTTAGTGTCTTTTCCACCTTTTAAAATAAAAATGAGATGTTAATGTCTGCATTTGTTAGGTGATGACTTTTTATGGGGAATATTCAGAAATGAAAGAGTGCAAGCTATCATTCCAACGGTTAAACCCCCATATGAATATCATGCCTTCTTTTGTGTTTATTATACTGTTTATGAATAAGTATCTGTCCTTCTCTATCTAACCACCTCTTATTCTGCTCTTTATCTTTGTTATGTAGATAGCTTCTTTTTTATGTAGATAGCTGAATTTGCAATGCACAACAGTGTACTATCAGAATAGTACATTTTTACATGTGGACTTTTTCCTAGTTTTGGAACTATACAAAAATCGCTTTATTGGGTAATACTATGTACCCCCAAGTCCTCATAGACATTTGATGGGGCTGAGTCTCGCACTTGTTATCAACATTGGGATTGGTGATATGAGTGCTGCACCCACCCAGGGGTGGAGCTGAGATACAGTGTAAAGGAAGCAGGTCTTCCTCTTACTCACTTCTGCTATTCTGCCCTCTCTCTCGCCAGCATGCTTACTGTTTGTGGCCGCCATGATCAACAGCTCCACCATGCCATGCTGCCTTGGAGCCAACTCAGTATGGACTGAAACTCCCAAGAAACTGTAAGAAATAAACCTTTCCTTCCCTAATTTTGTCTTGGTATTTTGTCTCAGCAACAAGTGAAAAGTAACTAAGACAGTCGCCATGACTTTTGATTTCTCAGTTTCCTGATTAGGAAAATAAATATGTTTGCTTGCTAGTCTTTCCTTGTCTAAAAGCAGAATGTCAATGAAACCTTAGTAAAAACTTAATCTGGTTTATGCACTACTTTATGCCAATATCTGAAGCAGTGGTTGCACAGAAAAATTACTCAATGTTTCAGATTAATTAATAAATTCTAGTTTTAATTAAAATTTCAGTTTTTGTTATAAATATATAAAACTATTTTATATGCGAATGGAGATATAGAATATTCAATACAAATATGACCAATTTCTATTTCTCTACCATGTACTTATTCTTTATTCTAGTCCAGTTGGGAATTTAAAAAAGATGTCTAATATTTAGATGCTTTTGATAGTCTTTTGTTGTAAAACCATTGAAAGCTTTCTATTTGAATAGAGATTTGTTAATTTTACTTTGTTACAGACTAAAGCCAGTGATGAATGGAATTTATAATTTTTCTAAAATTAATAATATTATATATAAAACAGTTTTATACTGTCTTAGCTACTTTTCTTCTTGCTGAGACAAAATACCTGACACCCAAGTTAAGGGAGGAAGTGTTTACTTAGCTTACAGCAGAGGTTTCAGTCTGTAATTGGCTGGATCCAAAGCAGAGTGGCTTGGCAAAGAGGCATCCCAGAGGAAAAACAGTTCATAGTGACAAAAGACAGAAAAAGGAAAAGCAGCAAAAGTGAAAGTGAGACACAAACCCCTTTCTGACTCTAATATCATATGCAGATTACCTGCCCTAGGGTCAGTGTAGCTCTCTTCTCCTTATTCCCAGCACTGGACCTTGAGCCAATCACAAATTCTAGATTCCATCACCTCTGCAAAAGCCTAAGGTTGCATAAGGCTTTGGGGAGGGGCATTTAGACACAAACCATAATATATATACACATACACAAAATTCTTTCCTAAGCTCTATTTTTTGCCAATTTTCTACTGATCCATCAAGGGGTAACCAGTGTGAATATGTACTCACATGCTCACAAATCTGAAAAATCCTATAATTTTATCCCGTTAGACCCTTCCTTAAGAGCCAAGAGTTTGCTTTCCTTAGCACATAGGAACAAGGAGAATGCATGTAATTATTCAGCAAAAGAAGAGCAAATGCATATAAAACCTCTCTTGAAATGCTTGATCAAGGTATTTGCTTAATCAATGCCTGGCTACAAAGAGAAGACATTTGTCACAACAGGTGAGTTTGCTGAAGCAGCAAGGAAACAGGTGACTGAAGGAGCATAATGAGACTTGCCAAGGGAATCAAGAGCAATTCATTTGTAGCGGCTGTAAGGCTCTAGGGACCCTTGGGGAATCCACTCTGAGATGCTGAGCCAATTTATCTGCAAGCATCACTGCCAAGGGCGTGTTAGGAACACAAGAACCTGGCCTTGTACAGTAAGAACAGCATAAAATAGCGCAGGAGTTGCAGTAGAGACTGAAAAATCCCAGCTCTTTTTTTTTTTCTTTTTCTTTTGGTATACTGAGGATTGAAACTAGAGCATTTGCATTGAGCAGTGTTCCGACCCCAACCTCCCCCCCCCCGGCTTTTTTAATACAGAGTCTCACTACATTGCTAAATTGCCCAGAGTGGGCTCAAACTTGTAGTCCTCCTGCTTCAGATTCCCAGAGTTCTGGGAAAAATGTTGAGATTACAGGCTCATATCACCATGTGTGGCTAAGGTTGAGAGTGTAGTGCTTGCCTAGCATGTGTGAGACCCTGGTTTAATCTCTAGCACTGTAATAACAATTCCCCTGGGGAAGATGGCAGAGTAGTAGGATGCAGAGAAAACAGCCTCTCTGAGAGACACCATCTAGACATGGGAACACACCACTTTTCGGAAGACAAAAAGGAGGGAGATGTGTTCCTTGGACCCAGGAAGAACCTGAAGTCTGAATCGAACCCCACAGAAAGAGCAAAAAGGAAAAAAAATCAACTGAAAAGAAGGTGACAGCTGGCTGAGGCTTCACCTGGAGCAGGACTCACTGCACAAGTGGAGCTTTTGGAGCCTGGCAGTGCACTGTCACCGTGTTGGCGGTGGTGGCTGGCAACCCTGGGACCTCTGCAGAATCATTCCCCAGTGGAGGAGAGCAGCAGGTGCAGAGGAATGTGTTGGCTGGCGGTGAGTGCTGAGGGCTTAGTCCTCCTGTGGGAGAGCAATTTGCAGGAAGCCTTTCCTGAGACAGGCCAGATATGCCTCGGGCTAAAACTTTTGCCCACTTCCCCCAGCGGAGACTGCCTGGATGGCTGCGAGTCCAAGGAGGCTGCTCTCAGGGTAGGCCTGCTAAGGTTGTCTAGTACTGTGTCCATGACCAGTTGCTGGCTTGCAGAGATACAGTGGCATAATTTGGGTTGCTGCCTCCACAGGCTGTTTACCAGTGAATCCAGAGAAAAGCCCATAAGTGGACTCTTTTTTTTGTTGTATTTTT
>RJWM01028092.1:11965-26140 GCA_004363535.1 Dasyprocta punctata | reverse complement strand
AAAAAAAAAAAAAAAAAAAAAAAAAAAAAAAAAAAAAAAAAAAAAAAAAAAAAAAAAAAAAAAAAAAAAAAAAAAAAAAAAAAAAAAAAAAAAAAAAAACTTCTAATAAGTGAATAATGAGTAAAAACAGAATCATAACAAACTTCTCAATCAAAAGGATGCGAGAGAAAAAAAGTAATTTTAAAAATAATTGGAGAAACAATAACAAGATAATGGCACAGTAAAAGTCAGCTACATAATTATATTAAATGAATTAAAACTCCAATTAGGGTTGTGTTATATTGGAGTAAAAAATTAAGGCCAAATCATATGCTGTCTGTAAGACATCCAATATAAATATTAAAATATAGGCAAGGTAAAGTAAAAAGGATAGAAAATAGGTATGTCACATGTTGTGGTTTTGCTGTGCTTTTCATTTTTAAAGTTTTATTCATATGTTTATTTATTTTCTTCTTTTGAGATAGGTTTTGCTATATAGTCCAGACTGGGCTTGAACTATGAGTGCAAATTTTTTGTTCATTAGAGACAGGGTCTCTACACGTCATTCAGGTTAGCCTTGAACTTGTGGAGGTCCTCCTGCCTCAGCCTCCTGTGTGCTGAGATTATAGGTATGCACCACCACATCCAGCTGACTTCAAATTTGAGGTGATCTTCCTGTCTCAGCCTCTTGAGTGCTAGGATTATAGGCATGTACCATGACGGCCAGCCAAAATTAATTTTCTTTTCCTTTGTGGTGCTGGGGACCAAACTCATCGCATATGCTAAGCAAGTGCTCAGTCAATGAGCCCCACCCCAGATCCTTGATGTCTTTAAAATTCACGTGTTGTTGATGCCAGGCATGATGGCACATACCCGTAAACCCAGCATGCTGGAGACTGAGGTAAGAGGACCACAAACTCAAGTCTTGCCTGGGTAATTTAGTAACTTAGTAAGATTATGTCTCAAAAAAAAAAAAAAAAAGGGATAGGATTGTGGAATAAGGAATAAAAATGTAGCTCAGTGTGAAGGCCCTGAATTCAATCTTCGATATTGTTAAAAAAAAAAATCATGTGTTGTCTAAGTGATGCTTTAAAAATGTGGGGCCTTTAAGAGGTGGTCGTGAGGGCTCCTCCTTCAGGGAATGGGAAACCTTGCAAAAGAAGTGTCCCGCCTTGTGACCTGCTTGCTTCCACCACAGGAGGACACTATTCCTTCTCTCTGGAGGATACAGCATCAAGGCACCATCTTGGGAGCAAAAGGCAGCCCTCACCAGATAACCAAATGTGGCAGTGGCTCCATTTTGAACTTAGCTTCCAGAACTATGAAAAAACAAATGTTTGTTCTGGTATTCTGGTATAGCAGTACAAATGGGCTAAGTACCCCTGATTGATGTGTTTTGAAATTTTGTTTGAGTTTTTTCTTGTTTTTTCTTTTTCTTCTTGAAATAAAATGGATTTGGGAAAAAAAATTTATTTAAAACAGATTAAAAAGACCAATCAAAGCAATATGGAATTTCAAAACAAGATAACAGGAGATTAACAATGGTTAATATAGTGCCATGTGCGGGCCGCTGGTGGAGTGGGGACAGCCACACCCAAATGCCTCTGTGAGTCAGCACCATTTGCAGACTGTGAGGGACAAAACCAGGCCTCAGCAGGAAGCAACCCCAGTTGGGAAACCACATCATTTTCATTATTTTGTTGGGTTGGGTTTTTTTTTTTTTTCCTCGGCACCGGGAATTGAACTCACAACCTCGTGCCTGCCTGACAGGCACGTAAGCCGCTGAGCCAAACTCCCGGCCCTGGTTTTTTTTTAGGCAGGGTCGCACTGTGTCGCTCAGGCCAGCCTTGTGCTCGCGTTGTAGCCCAAGCCGGCCTCGAACTCACAACGCTCCACCTACCTCAGCCTCCTGAGTGCTGGGATTGAAGGCATGCGCCACCATGCCTGGCTGTTGGGTTGGGTTTTATTCTCTTTTGTTTTGATTATGTTAAATCTGATGGCATGAGCAGCCCTTTGAATGATAGCAAGACATATTATGGTAGCCACTTTGGACTTACTATTGGCTTGAAGTCCTTTTTTTTTTTTTTTAAATTGGTACCAGGGACCAAACTCACAGCCCTGTGCCTGTCAAGCAGGTGCTTAAGCCACTGAGCCAAACTCCCAGCTCTATTTTTTCAAGGCAGGGTTGCACTATGTAGTTCAGGCTGGCCTTGCTCACATTGTAGCCCAAGCTGGCCTCAAACTCACAATACTCCACCTAATTCAGCCTCCCAAGTGCTGGGATTAAAAGCATGCGCCACCACGCCTGGCGTTTTGAAGTCCTTTATTGCATTCATTGTTTCGTTTTTACTGTTTCTATTCTATTCTGTTCTGTTCAATGTTTTTACTATGCTTGAAGATATCTGTAGCTACCTGAAGACAACAAAAGGCATTATGGTAACTATTGTTTTTTTTTTGTTTTTTTTTGTTTTTTTTTGCGGCACCGGGGATCGAGCTCACATCCTCACGCCTGCCTGACAGGCTCGTAAGCCACTGAGCCAAATTCCCGGCCCTGGTTTTTTGAGGCAGGGTTGCACTGTGTAGCTCAGGCCAGCCTTGTGCTCGCGTTGTAGCCCAAGCCGGCCTCGAACTCACAATGCTCCGCCTACCTCAGCCTCCCGAGTGCGGTAACTATTGTTGATTTTGTAAGGTTTTGAAGTCCTGTATCACTTATACTGGTTTATTTTGATTGGTTTTATTGTTTTATTTTCCTTGGTTTTATTCTCTTTAAAATAAACAAATAAACAAATGAACAATGTTAATGTATCGCATATAGTTATCTTCAAAGTAGTGGTGATAGTAATACAACATTATGAGTGTACCTATTCATTAAACACATGTTTAACAATGGTTAAAATGTAAATTTTATGTGTTTTACAATAAAATTTTTTTGTGTGTGTGGCACCGGGGATTGAACTCACAACCTTGCGCCTGCCAGGGCAGGCGCTTAAGCCACTGAGCCAAACTCCCAGTCATGGTTTTTTGAGGCAGGGTCACACTATGTAGCTCAGACCAGCCTTGTGCTCCAGTTGTAGCCCAAGCCGGCCTCAAACTCACAACGCTCCTCCTACCTCAGCCTCCCAAGTGCTGGGATTAAAGGCGTGCACCGCGATGCCCAGCTGCTACAATAAAAATTTTTAAAAAGCACAAGGAACATAAAGATATGTATATTGATATTTTTTTTTTTGGTGGCACCAGGAATTGAACTCACAACCTTGCGCCACTGAGCCAAACTCCCAGCCCATAAAGACATGTAAACAAGCACCAGAGTAAGCATCTGATGAACTGAAAAATCAGCAAAGGTATCAAATTTGTTAAATGAAAAGATGAGGTTGGGAATACTGGCACACACCTTTATCTCAGTACTCCAAGAGGCTGAGGCAGGAGGACTCAGTACTCTAGGAGGCAGAGGCAAGACGACTGTAAGTCTGACCAGATGTTTTTTAACTGGAAAGCTATATGCAGATCAGTGTGAAGGCCCTGAGATCAACTTTCAGTACTACCAAAAAAAAAAAAATTTTTTTTTAAATGGAAGAACAAGTGCCAAGACTATGAGAGAGACACCCAAAAATAGATACCAGTGGGATAGAGGGGACTATAGTATCAGCACAGAAATTGCCATTAAACTGTTTCACAGTGCAAGAGAAACATTTAACTCAGCTGTATCATCAAGTGGGTAGAGGTTTGAAAAAAAAACAAGCAATTAAAAAACCCAAAATAGTAGGATGGACAGAAGATAATGAGGTAACGCATCTGGGACATGTAAGTCAAGTATGTGTGGAACACACAGGTGATGATACATAGTTGGAGGTTAGATAAATAGTTCTAACTCGCAGGACAGAGGTATAAAATTAAAATTATTTGAGCAGCCGGGTGTGGTGGCGCACGCCTTTAATCCCAGCACTCGGGAGGCTGAGGTAGGAGGAGCATTGTGAGTTCGAGGCCGGCTCGGGCTACAACGCGAGCGCAAGGCTGGCTTGAGCTACACAGTGCGACCCTGCCTCAAAAAACCAGGGCTGGGAGTTTGGCTCAGTGGCTTAAATACCTGTCTGGCAGGTGTGAGGTTATGAGTTCAAGTCCCGGTGCCGCCAAAAAAAGAAAAAAAAAATTATTTGAGCAGCATTTAAATAAGTCATAGGTTGAGAACAGAGAACAGGAGACTAAAGAGGAAAAAAATTAATACCTAAGTTGGAAAATACTAGTTAAGAGGTACAGAAATAAAGGTGAGTTTTCTGAATGAAACTGGAAAAAGTAGTATCTTTGAAGCCAAAAGCAGAATATTTCAACAGTTATACCTCCAGTTCAGTACAGTGATCTATACATATACATTACTTTTTCTGTACCTAAACATAAAATTAGGAGAAATTTAAAAATAGAAATAAATTTATTACCAACATTAGTATACTAAGAAAGATGTTACTGGAAAGACACAGATTTTTATGAATTCTGAACAAAATTAAAGGATAGTAAGATAAACACAGGATACTCAGTTCTCTGTAGAAGCTGCCAATCATATCTCCATCCTCAAAGCCTTAAGACAGGACTTTTTTTTTTTTTCAGTAGTAGCTATTGAACCCAGGGCCTCAATATTGAGCTACAACCTCAGCTTTTCTTATTTTTTCAGTTTGAGATAGGGTCTTGCTAAGTCACGAAATTGCCCAGGCTGGATGGAATTTATAATCCTCCTACCTCCACCTGAGAGTGGTGGTATTCCAAGTTTACATCACCATGTCCAAGACTTCTTGCCATTTAGCAGTACTTTATCAATTTCATGTTCATCTTTTTACTTAGGTCTGGGAGTAAAAAAAAAAAAAAAAAAAAAAAAAAAAAAAAAAAAGCTTACATCTTCTTCTACTTATATAAGACAGGTTCATTTCAGTAATATTTTCATTAATTCAAGGAAATGCATTTTTGTCCCAGGATAGCTTCTGGAAGAACGCTGAAAAAGAAGGAAATGGGGACCAATTTCCTGAAAGGGAAAATGGAGAGCTGGATTAAGGACTAGAAAATCATATGCCCAGATATCCTTAAAAATAAAAAACCAAAAACAGCTGGTGCAAGCCTGTAATCCCAGCATTTGACAGGCCAAGGCAGGAAGATCACTAAGCTTGAGGGCAGCCTGGGCTACAATGTGAGTTCAAGCCAGCCTGGACTACACAGAGACCCTGTCTCAAAAAAACCAAAATAAAAGCACAAGCCAATACAACTTTCAGAAATGAGTGCAGCCATCACCTCACCTGAGCCATCATTCTTAGATTTGGAAGAGATGACCAGTCTTTCGTCTGGGTTTCTCTTTAGAAAAGGGCCAGTTCCTAAGACAGCAAAGCCAAGACAGGGGGAAAAAACGCTCATGAGACTCCACATGCTTTATAGATCTCTTGCAACTTATGACTCAATGAAAACTGCTTCTATTTTTTGGTCGCTGTTCACTCTGCACATCCTACATAAGTATGGGAGGGGGGATACAATAAGCTAGACAAATCTTATTTTATTCTCAAATTCAGAGATACAGGCTCTGGCGGGGGAAGCAGCATGGATCTGGCGGCAAACTCCTCTCTCCTCAAGCATCATGATTTCTAAGCAGCCAACTGTTATTATTCCTCTAAGTTGGTTTCCCTTAGGGTTCTCCCATTTACATCCACACTATCACTAGTAATAAGTAATATGAGAACGATTATCACTCTATCCCGAGGAATACTACTGATACACTTTTATATTTGCCTAACAGGCACACATTGTGGTTCTAACTTTTAGCTTTCTTATTATAGTTTTTTCAAAAGTTAAAAAAGCATCTTTAGTGTCTTGCATTCATCATTTCATTCTTCTATTGTTATTTTTATTCTCTACATTGGTATTAGTTTTTTTTTTTGTTTTGTTTTGTTTTTTTGGTACCGGGAATAGAACTCAGGACCTTGTGCTTGCCAGGCAGGTGCTTATGCTAATGAGCTATAGCCCCACCAGCCCCTTAGATCTTGTTTAAAGGAAGGAAATTTATCCTTTTATGGTATGAGTTGCAAATAATTTTTTATAGTTTCTCATTTGACTCTGTGTTTTTCTCACATGAAAACAGAAATTTTTTTTTTTTCTTTGCGGTACTGGGGATTGAACTCACAACCTTGCGCCTGCCAGGGCAGGCGCTTAAGCCACTGAGCCAAACTCCCAGCGCTGGTTTTTTGAGGCAGGATCGCACTGTGTAGTTCAGTCTTCCCTTGAACACACTACATAGCCCAGGCTGGTCTTGAACTCATAGCAAGCTTCGTGTCTCAGCTTCCCAAGTTCTGGGACTATAGGTGTGCATCACACTAGGCTTATGACAACTTTAAAACATATTTTTACATCTACTAAAACCATTCCCCCTTTGATTATTTTTATCTTCTGAGATTTCTGGTTAGCTAAAATTTTACTGAAATTTTAATGGCACTATATTCCACTTAAATGGCAGTTGTGCCATTTTATCAAGTTGTATCTTATCTTTTTATTCAAGTCTTAATTTTTAAATGTGTTTTTTGGGAACATATCATGCAATTACTAAAGCTGTTTTCCTTTGTCATATTTTTCTTGGTCACTGTATATTTTTTCCCCAGTTTTTTGATATACATGCTATTGATTTGATGTTTCCAATGACCCTCTGAGTTTCCTAACTGTTGTCACTATTCATTCTTACAATGGTAAATCTTGTAAATCTTACAAATCTGCCTCAGTCTCAACTTGCATTCCAAAAAGGTGAGTGAAACAAAATTCAGAGTCCTTCACTTTAAAATAGGGTCTTCTAAAGATGCCTACTACAGTTTTGCTATCATTAATATAACTACTTATAATATAAGAGGCTGAGAGAAGAATGACTCTTTAAGAAAGTAAATTATTTTTTGGACCCTAATTTCCAGGGGGAAGAAAAGTGAGTGCTTCTTCATAACAAACAAGGGGTCCCTCACAGCCTAATGTCACTAGCAACCAAAGTGGTAAGAGAATTCTTGGACAAAATGTACATATTCCCAGGACATGGGAGGGTAAAGTGATCTAGGAGAGTAATTCTCACTTTAAACCTAGATGAACACCCCATGGATGGAGGCTACCAGGGGTGTTATGCATCCTATCCAAGAGGACTGACTGAAAAAAATCCACCAGAGCAGGTGGGCCACTGCATGCCCAGAGGAAGCTCTGAGGCAGTAGTTGGAGAAGAGGCTGTGTATCTGCAAGTTCCCAGAAGCAGGTTCTCTCAAGGTAAGAGATAACTTTCACTAAATTATAGAGGGACCAGTCATGTTGGCCTCCTCTTGTTCCTGACTTTTGACTTTTCCCCTTTCTCAGCTCCTAATCCATTTGAGCTGGAGATTAGCCACCTATAGGGAGAAAAAGGAGACAAAATAGAGTTTGAGGAATTAGAGAAAAAGCTTGATCATTACCCTTTCACACTGAAGACTTCTGGCAGGAATTTTTTTTTTTTTTTTTTTTTTTTTGAGACAGATCTTGCTATGTAGTTCAGGGTGGCCTTGAACTCACTACGTAGCCCAGGGTGGCTTCAAACTCGCAGAAATTCTCCTGCTTAAGCCTCCCAAGTACTGGGATTACAGGTGTGTAGCACCATGCCCAGCAAACAAAGTTTTTGCTTTTAAAACAAGTTTGAAGTTTGATTTCTTCAGCCAACATTTTAATTAGCTAAGTGAACTGAGACTGATCTTGTGTTTAAATGTTCAAAAGACTTTTTTATTATCCTAAGAATGTGAAGAGAGGGGTTCGGGATATAGCTCAGCAGCACAGCACCTGCCCGGCAAGCACAAGGTCATGAGTTTGATCCCTGGTACCAAAAAAAATAAAAGAACATGAAGAAATTATTGAATTTCCCAACAATTCATCCAGCAGAAAAAAAAAATTAACCCAAAATAGAAATTTTCAGTGTGACAGTTAAGGAATAAAGTTTTTGTTTTGCAGTACTGGAGATTGACCCTAGTGCCTTTGTACCAAGCTACATCTTCAGTTCTTTCATTAAAATTTGGAAAAAAAAAAAATTGAAAGTGTCTTGCTAAATTGCCCGGGCTGGGCTTGAACTGGGCAATCCTCCTGTCTCAGCCTTACAGAGGGCTAGGATTACGTGCCACTACGATTGGCACCTGAAAATTATTTTTATCTCCACTTCTTATTTTGTCTAGTTACCACAGAGTCAAATTCTACAGGCAGTGTAATGGTCAATTTTTGAAGAATCTAAACAATGTATATCTAACTAGTCAGCACACAGTTCATTCACACAAGAAGCCACATTCAAGTTATCACGGATTGTGCAGAGAAAATGCTACAAAAATTAGATATAGTTACAACTATGTCACCCAACACAGTCATAATTTTGTAGGTCCCACATCAGGTGCAATCTCAAGAGCCATAACATACGTTTCTCTACACAAAATACCAAAAATTCACTCAAAATCCCGTCTCCTCTCCAAATTCGCACCTTCTAAAACGCAAACGAACTCTCATCTTATTTAAGGCCTACACACTTTCTTAAATAATCAGTTCCACGTCACATACACCCCTCCCAGCCACATAAATAGGCACAAAAAGCCGCTCAAATATCGTGCCAGTTGTGTGTCAAGCTGCACTCCAGACGCTTGGATTTCCTGGCAGAGGAAAAAAAAAAAAAAAAAAAAGACAAAATTCCTGCCCTTGCCGAGCTCACACCAGCCTCGGGCTCTGGTTTCCTCTCTCCATGCTCCTCAGCTGGCGTTCTCGGTTCCTAGGTTCTAGCTTCCCTCCTTGTCTTTCCTGGGGCCTGGACTCTCGCTTCCCTCTCTGTTTTCCTCGGTCCAGGTATCTTTTTTTGTTGGTTTCCACCCTGGTTCCTGCCTCTCTCGTCGGCCTCATCAACTGGTTCCCACTATCAATCAGCCCCTTCGCGCCAGTACTACCCACCGTCCTCACCTTCGGCCACTAGCCGGCAGTCCGCGCCTGCGCACTCCCGCGTGGTCCCTGTCTCCCAGGGGTCTCAGCGGCGCATTCCTCTGGGGCCCGGTCTACGCGCGCCTTCTTGACATCCGGGCTTTTCCCACCTTGAACTACATTTCCCACAGACCTCAGGCCGCTTTCGAATTTTTGAAAGCAGATTCTAGTTTTAAATCTTTGTTACTGTCTGTCTGGCTCCAGGGGTTGACCCGAGTCTGGATCAAACAGGCAATGGGATAAACCAACCCTGATCTCTAGGAATTCGTGGATGCTGGAGCTCAGATCTATGTATCCGTGTATTCATGTGTGTGTGTTTGTGGTCGTGAGGTGGCATAGTGTGTGATTGTCCCGCTGTGTACCTGCTCGGATGCGGGACCTTTTGTGACAGTTGTGATATGGGTATGTGACACTGTGGAATTTGAGAACATTCATCACATGACATTTCTGCTATGACAACTGTGAGAGAAGAGGTTTTTAATTTTGTGGCTTTGACTGCGTAACTAAGTTAATTTTGGAACTAAGGGGTATTTTGAAGGAAGATTTTCCTCACAGGGTATCTGTGTGTGTAGACTACAATCGATGTGTATCCGGTGAACAGGATGGCGTTGATAAGAAGGATGACTTGATTTGTCTTCATCAGATCAACCCCACTTCCACAGCCCAGCCTGGTGTTTACGGTGGGTATAGGGACGCGAGTCTTGCTGAACGTGTCAGTTTTAGGTTCGATTGTTCCTTGGGATCTGTAGCCCTGAATTCCCTGCTGCTTCTTTTTTCCTCCAATTGATGCCTTTGTGGGCTCCAGCTGCAGAGAAATGATCAATCAAAAGGAAGTCAGATGTTTGATGGTATAATACAGGCTACAAACAGAAAAGGTGCAAACCTGTCTTTTAGAAAGAGGCTTTTGGGGTTGGAAATGTCTCTTAGGCAGAGTTCTATAAAGACAGGTGAGAACCTAGGAATAGTATTTCTTCCTTGGAAGATCTCCCTTGGAAACTCTCCGAGTTCAAGTTCCATGTTTCGGAACCACTTCACTCTCAGAGCTATCTCCCCAGAAAACTGCTGTGAATTTAGTTTTCAGTTTAGGATATCAGTGACTTTGGCCTTTCCCTTGGATATTCAGAAGTGTTAGCAGTACCCTCATTTTCCTCTTACTGCCTCAAAATTAACAATGATTTTAACCTCCCTCATAATAGGTTAGTTTTGTCTGGTTTTGAAATTTATGTAAGTGGAATGCCGGGTGTGGTGGCGCACGCCTTTAATCCCAGCATTCGGGAGGCTGAGGTAGGAGAGGCGTGGTGAGTTCGAGGCCAGTTTTCGCTACAACACGAGCTCAAGGCTGGCTTGAGCTACACAGCGTGACCCTGCCCCCCAAAAAACTAGGACCAGGGGTTTGGTTCAGTGGTTTAAGTGCCTGACTGGCAGGCGTGAGGTTATGAGTTTGAAAATCATATAAATGGACTAATATGGCATATGTGTCTCTTGTTATAACATACTGGGGATTGAACATGGCACTTTGCTTCATGCTAGGCAAGTACTCTTATTACTGAGCTATATACCCAGCCCTTTAAAAAATATGTCTTTTTAAGCCAGGCGTGGTGGCGCACGCTTTTGATCCCAGCACTCATGAGGCTGAGGTAGGTGGAGCACTGAGTTCAAGGCTGGGTTGGGCTACAACGCGAGCTCAAGGCCAGCCTGAACTACGTAGTGCCACCCTGCCTTGAAAAAAACAGGGCTGGGAGTTTGGCTCGGTGGTTTAAGTGCCTGCCTAGTAGGCACGAGGTTGTGAGTTTGATCCTTGATACCGGGGTGGGGAAATATATATATATATCGTTTGTTTGAGACAGGGTCTTGCTAATTGCCCAACCTGATCTCAAACTTACAATCCTCCTGCCTCAGTCTCCTAACTGAGATTAAATGCATGTATCACCATGCCCAGCTTTATACCAGTCTTTTGATGTATTTATGAAATCAATACAGATATGGAGGTATATGTCTATAATTCCAGCACTGTGATAGCCAGGTATGGTCTTGCATGCCTGTAATCCCACATCTGAAGCAGGAGGCATTCGAGGCCAGCATAGGCTACATAGTGAGTTGAAGGCTACCCTGAACTATGTAGCAAACAAAACAATATATATTAATATATTTCCAGTACTGTGAATGGGCTGAGGCAGGAGGACTCCAAGTTCAAGCCCCGTCTGGGCCACTCAAAAGAGATTTTTTCTCAAAATATAAAGGTCTGTGGATGTAGCTCAATACAAAAATATTGGGTTCAATCCTCAGCACCACAAAACAAACAAGTCAGTTGTGATACATATATATATATATATATATATATATATATGTATATACATATACATATATATAGCATTTAGCGTTAATAGATATTGCAAAAATATTTTTTAAAGAAATTATTCCATTGTACAATTCCACCTGCAATGTATAAAAATCATAGTTGCTTCATGTCATTGGTAACATTATTGTCAGTGCGAAGTTTTAGTCATTCTACTGGGTATGAAGTGGTACACTGTAGGTTTAATTTGCATTTGCCTTATGATTAATGCTACAAACAATAGTTCTAGTGAATGATGGAATAACTCCACTATTCACAGAGCAAGAATAAAGAAAATTAAAATAAAGTTTTTACATATAAAAATAAATGCATATCTTACTGAAATACCCAGCACTTTCTCCCAGAGAAACAAAAACTTTTTGTTCATAGTACATGCTATGACTTGAATATGGTTGAAATGTGCCTTCCAAAGGTTCATATATTAGAGGCTTGGACTTCAGTGTGGTGAGATGGGAGATGGTGAAACCTTTAATAGGTAGGGCCTAGAGGGAGGTCCTTAGGCCACTGAGGATATCAATAAGGCATTAAGGTAATTCTCATGAGAGCAAATTTTTGTAAGGGGAAGTCCAACTCCTGATTTATCACCTGACTTCTTCTTTTTTTTTTTTTTTTGTGGCACCGGGGATTGAACTCACAGCCTCACACCTGCCAGACAGGAGCTTAAGCTGTTGAGCCAAACTCCCAGCCCTAGTTTTTTAATTTTATTTATTTATTTATTTATTTATTTGTGGCACCGGGGATTGAGCTCACAACCTCGCGCCTGCCTGACAGGCGCGTAAGCCGCTGAGCCAAACTCCCGGCCCTAGTTTTTTGAGGCAGGGTCGCACTATGTAGCTCAAGCCGGCCTTGTGCTCGCATTGTAGCCCAAGCCGGACTCGAACTCACAACGCTCCGCCTACCTCAGCCTCCCGAGTGCTGGGATTAAAGGCGTGCGCCACCACGCCTGGCCCAGTCCTAGTTTTTTGAAGCAGGGTTGCACTATGTAGCTCAGGCCAGCCTCATGCCTGCGCTGTAGCCCAAGCCGCCTCGAACTCACAGCGCTCCTCCTACCTCAGCCTCCCGAGTGCTGGGATTAAAGGCATGAGCCACCACGCCCAGCTACCGACTTCTTCTTTTGATATATGGTTCTTTTTTCCCATACATGCTCCTGTCATGATGTAGTCTCCCATGATATAATACAGTCAAGAGGGCCCTTACCAGAGCTGAGCTGATGTAGGCACCATGCTTTTGAACCTCCAGAACTATGAGCTAAATAAACTTATTCTTTATAAAGTTAGTGTGCTTTGGGTATTTCTTTAGTATAATAAAAAACTGACCAATACAGCAGCTTTATTTATAATAGTTGAAACCTGAAAGCACCCCAAATGTCCTTCAGCAGTTAAATGGTTGTACAAACAAGGGTACATCTATACCAGTGGTGGTGTACATATGGCACGTGTATTACTATGTTATTTTATTTTATATTTATTTATTTATTTTTTTTTTTTGTGGCACCGGGGATCGAGCTCACAACCTCGCGCCTGCCTGACAGACACGTAAGCCGCTGAGCCAAACCCCCGGCCCTGGTTTTTTGAGGCAGGGTCGCACTGTGTAGCTCAGGCCAGCCTTGCGCTAGCGTTGTAGCCCAAGCCGGCCTCGAACTCACAACGCTCCTCCTACCTCAGCCTCCCGAGTGCTGGGATTAAAGGCGTGCACCACCACGCCTGGCTACTATGTTATTTTAAGACAAGAGATGTTAAAAAAAAAAAAAAGACTGGGGATTTAGCTCAGCAGTGTAAGTGCTGAGCTTGGTAATTGTGAGGTTGTGAGTTTGATCCTTAGTACTGGAGAAAAAGACAAAAGATGCTAATATATGTGTTTTGTTTTTGTTTGTTTTTGTTTTTGTACCAGGGATAGAACTCAGGACCTTGCACTTGCCAGTGAGTTGTTTTTTCTTTTTCTTTTTTTGATTTTTTGAGACAGGGTCTCATTATGTAGTTCAGGCTTGCTTTCAATTCACTATGCAGCCCTACTGGCTTCAAACTCACAGTGATCTGCCTGCCTCAGAACCCAAGTATTGGGAATGCCAGTGTGTGCCACACTGCCTGGCATGGGTTATTTTTTCTAAGCTAAAACTTCAATACTCAGGTTTAATTGCAGTGTTGGCACTTTGTGGAAATAAGTGGGTTTTGGTTTGCAGCTTGGGCACTCAGTCTCTAAAAGGTTCACCACTACTGACCTATACAATGGGAAAATACTCAGCAATAGAAAGGCATGAACCATTGAAGTGCACAACTTGGATGGACCACAAAGAAATTATGCTGAGTGAAAAAAAAGCCAGTCTCATAAACTGGCTGTATGATTCCATTTATGTAACACTTTTAAAAGGAAAAAATTATAGATTCAAACAGATTAGAGGCTTTCTAGGGTTGGAGCAGAGTTCGCTATGCCTATGAAGGGATACCACAAGGAATATACCTGTGATGGTACTGTTTTAAATCATGATGGTTATAGTTATCACATTACTAATAAAAACTGCGAAGTCTGCCTTCTGGGGGCCTGCACAACTGGTGTGGGCCCCAGGAAGAGAAACATGCGCCCCTGCCACCACACCTAAGAATCAAGGACAAAGCTCTGTGCCCCGCCCCCCCATCCCCGTAAAGCAATCTGCTCGTTCGGAGGTCTGGCTACACTGATAGCAACTAAGGTACATAAAACAACTAAATGCTAGTATTGTTTTGTTCATTTTGCAGGCCTGGGGCTGGCAGCCTGAGCATCTCTTTGGAAGATGACAGTACGCAATGTAGCAAAAATGGGGAATTCTCTTCTATCTTGTCTTCAAAGCCCAATATTGTTCTCATTGTTTTGCTTTATTCTGATTAATTTTTTTTTTT
>RJWM01028092.1:0-11865 GCA_004363535.1 Dasyprocta punctata | reverse complement strand
CAAGATATACTATAGTAGCTATTGTTTTCTTTCTTTCTTTCTTTTTTTTTTTTTTTTTTTGAGGCACCAGGGATCAAACTCACAGCCTCACACCTGCCAGACAGGCACTTAAGCCACTGAGCCAAACTCACAGCCCTAGTTTTTTGAGGCAGGGTTGCACTATGTAACTCAGGCCGGCCTTGCACTCGCCTTGTAGCCCAGGCTGGCCTTGAACTTGCAACGCTCCACCTACCTCAGCCTCCCGAGTGCTGGGATTAAAGGTGTGCACCACCACACCTGGCTAGCTATTGTTTTCATAGTATCTTTCTTTGAAGTTCTGTACCAGTTCTACTGCTCTGTTTTGATTGACTTTGTTCTGTTATGTTTTGTTGGATTTTACTATATTTAAAATAAAAAAAACTAATAAAAACTGCATAGAATTAAAGATACACAAAGATACACATACAAACAGGTGCGTATAATACTGGCAAAATGTGATTAAGTTCTGTGGAATGTATCAATTCTGATTTTCTGATTATAACTTATACTTTAGTTACACAAGTTATTACTATCAGGGGAAACTAGGTGAAGATCACATAGGATCCCTATTATTTCATTATTATTATTATTATTATTATTGGCACTAGGGATTGAACTCAAGGAAGCTCTACCATTGAGTTACATCCCCAGCCCATCTGTTTATTTTATTTTATTTTATTTTATTTTATTTATTTATTTTTTGTGGCATCAGGAATCAAACTCACAACCTTGTGCCAGCCAGACAGGCATTTAAGCCACTGAGCCAAACTCCTGGCCCTAGTGTTTTTTTTTTTTTTGAGGCAGGGTCGCACTATGTAGCTCAGGCTGGACTTGTGCTCACGTTGTAGCTCAAGCTGGCCTCAAACTCACAATGCTCCTATCTTAGCCTCCCAAGTGCTGGGATTAAAGGCACCACCACACCCAGCTTGTATATTTTATTTTGAGACAGGGTCTTGCTAAGTTGACCAGGTAGAATTTTACCTTGTGATCCTCCTGCCTGAGCCTTCCTCAGTGCTGGAATTACAAATGTTAACTACTACACCCAGCTTATATTTCATATAACTTTATCTAAATCAACAATGATCTCAATATAAAAAAATTAAACTATGCATATTAGCCCTTGCCTGTAATCCCAGCACTCAAGGAGGCTGAGGCAGGAGGATTGCAAGTTTGAGCCCAGTCTAGGTAATTTAGTGATTTAGCAGACTCTATCTCAAAATACAACTTATACAATAGAAGAAAATAATATACAAAATGTATCACATATAAAGCACTAATATTTCTATATTGTTTTGCCAGGGTTACCATAATCAAAATACCTTAGACTAGATGTCTGAAATGACCAAGATACATATTCTCATAGTTCCAGAGCTGAATGTTCAAGATCAAGGTTTCAGCGACTTTGGTTTCTTTTGATACCTCTTCTCCTTGGCCTACAGATGACCAGTATGTTAGTATATCCTCATCTAGTCTTTTCTCGGTGCAGTTGCATCCCCGTGTATGTCTCTGTGTATGTTCGAATCATTTCTTCTGAGGATACCAGTCAGATTGGATTAAGAGCTCATGTTAATTACCTTTTTGAAGGCCTTATCTCCAAAAACAGTCACATTCTAAGGTGCTAAGGCTTCAACACATGAATTTTGGGGGGGAACAAATCAGTCCATAATAAAGAAACACTTAAAAAAGAAACACTTAAAGCTGAAGGAAAGACCAAAAAACATGATAGAAAAAATGGGTAACACCGGGGATTTAGCTCAGTGGCCTAAGTGCCTGCCTGGCAGTTACGAGGTTGTGAGTTCGATCTGTGGTACAAAAAAAAAAAAAAAAAAAAAGGAAGAAAGAAAGAAAGAAAAAATGGATAAAAGAAATGAATAGGACTTGGCATGAGGGTACACACATGTAACACCAGCTACTTAGCAGGTTGAGGCAGAAGGATCATGAGTTCAACGTAAAGCCTGAACAACTTATCAAAACCTTGTCTCAAAATAAAATGTGAAAAAGGTTGCGAATTGTCTTAGTTTCTTCATCACTGAGACAATGCCCAACATCTTCTCCTTAAAGGAAAGGTTTATTTTGACTCACGATTTCAGTCCAAAGTCTACTGGCTCCAAGAGAAAAACATTATGATGTGCAGGCCGGAGCAGAGTAAGGCTGCTCATGGCATGGTGGCAAGCAAGCACAGACAGCCAAGGGAGGATCCAGGAAGGGAGATATACACCTTGTCATATCCCCAGTGACCTGACACTTCCACCCAGGGCCCACCTCCCAAAAGCACACCCAAACATTGAACTCACCAGTGGATGAAGCCAATGATGATTACAGTGCCCTTATCCAATCATCTTCCAAAAGCTTTGCATACTGAAACAGCTACACCTGTTCTCCAGATTTGTCACCAATTTTTCAGTCATACTCCTTCCAAGTCCCTGATCATCTAGCCAAACCACAGGGCCTAGTGCATGTACCTGGATGTAATCCTCACATCTGTTCTTTTTGTTTCCTTCAAAGAAAAAGAAACAGGTACAACACTTAGGAGAGTTTTGACCACTGAGAAGATTCTCCTTCACTGTCCTTCAGAGACATTCCAGAAAAGTACCATTGAATTGTAGCTCTCCATTTTTGGGAGATGCCTATCATCCAAAACCATCTGTTAGGGGCTGGGAGTTTGGCTCAGAGGCTTAAGCGGCAGGCATGAGGTTGTGAGTTCAATCCCCGGTGCCACACACACACAAAAAATTACAAAACCATCTGTTAACTAGTCTCAAGTATTCTCTCCCTCTGTTAAGTGACTGCAAGAATCACAATATCATAGGTACAAACTAGGAATGAGAATCAGTGTGGTGGGTGGGACCATTTGGGCCACTTCTTTACGTACTTACTCATGCTTTTAGATCCTTCTTAGGCCCGATCACCTATATACCACTTCCATTTGATGGAGCACTGCTGTGCATGCCCTACACTATGACTAAGTGATTCAGATAAGACCAAGTTCATTATAAGCAGTACAGGTTGCATGGTAATTTGGTGGCCTGTGGTTACATGTTCAGTCTCTACTAAGATTCAATAACAAGCCTGGTGTGGTGGCGCATGACTGTAATCCCAGCACTCAGGAGGCTGAGGCAGGAGGATCGTTGGGAATTCAAGACCAGTGTAGGCTACAAAGTGAGCTCAAGGCCAGCCTGAGATACATAGTGAGACCCTGTCTCAAAAAAAAAATTCAATAGCAGGCCAAAAGCTATTTCTCAAAAGGAAAGTAGTTATCTAAAGAGGATGAAGGGACTTTGCTCCAAAATCCTAGGGACCTGCACTGTGATTCACCTATTGGATCTTGCCACAAACCTAAACAGCATTCCTATTTGTCACTAATACTTCTGGCACCATTAGATATGCTGAATAATACGACCCAAGTGGGACAACAGCATGCACAGCAGCTTGGAGCTGCTGTAGAACTCTCACTTGTTCTAGCCCCCTCTGTCATTCAGTAAATTGTCAGAATAAGATTCCCAAATGGAGAATCTAGTGCCTCCAAAATCTTAAGAGGCCTACTGGACATCATGCCTCCTTTTCTGGCTGAAGAAGAGGCTAGATGCAATAACTTATCCTTTACCTTAGAAGGGATATCTCTCCATGCCCCCACACCACTGAACCTCTTGAAATGCCATTAAAGTAGTACTCTGAATTTTTGTTGGATTTATTTCTCACCCTCTGGCATGTAAGTGTCTTACCCATGAAATCTAGAGTGATTGCTACCTCTTGTTCACTATCTCTAATCAGTATGATGTCATCAATGTAATGACAAGTGTATTATCTGATGGAAGGGAAAATCAATCAGTATCACCATAAACTAAATTAGGATATGGCTGGTGAATGAATACACCCTTGAAGTAGCATGGCAAAAGTATTTTGCTGTCTTTTCCAGGTGAAAGCAAACCGTTACTGGTGATCTTTAACTGGGATGTAAAACAAAAATGACAGATGAATAGCTGTATGCCAAGTACCAAACAACCAAACCATATTTGGTACAGCAGTTGCATCTGTAGTCACTACCTGCTTAAGCTTATAATAAAACCACTGTCATTCTTCAAGATCCAACTGTCTTCCATACAGGCCAAATAGGCAAGGTAAATGGGGGATATGGTGGGAATCATCTCCCTTTCATCTTTCGAATACTTAAAATGGTAGCACATACTAATCTCTGAAATATCTCTAAGAATGCGATATTGCTTTTGGTTTACTGTTTTTCTAGGTTGAAACAGTTTTGTTTTTGGTTTTGGTTTTTTTTTTTTTTTTTTGCGGCACCAGGGATTGAACTCACAATCTCGCGCCTGTTAGACAGGCGCTTAAATCACTGAGCCAAACTCCAGGCCCCGGTTTTTTGAGGCAGGGTCGTACTGTGTAGCTCATGCAGGCCTTGCTCCTGCGTTATAGCCCAAGCCTGCCTCGAACTCACAAGGCTCCTCCTACCTCAGCCTCCCTGGGATTAAAGGCGTGCGCCACCATGCCCGGCTGGTTGAAGCAGTCTTAATGACTTCCACTTGGCCTTTCCCACTGTACTAACCCTCACTCCAGAGACTCAAAAATCTTAATATTGCAATATGGGGCTTCTTCTTCTTCTTTTTTTTTTTTTTTTTTTTTTTTTTGGTACCGGGAATTGAACTCACAACCTTTCACCTGCCAGGCAGGTGCTTCAGTGTGGGGTTTCTAACAGTTACTAAGTATGTACATACCTATTATGTATTCTGGCACTGGAGAAATACCCACAGAAAAGGTTTGGGAACCCATTGTGTCCACTGAAACAGACCACAGCCTAAAGTCCATTGCTCAAGAGAAGATCTACTCTGACTGGCAGACCACAGTGATGTTTTGGGTCTCCTGGAATTAGTGTCAGCTCCAAGTCAGTGTCTAGTAATCCCTAAAAGGTCAACGTAGGAATCTTGGTGGAAGCTATAAGTCCCTTTGTTGAGACTGAAAGAAAAATTAATGGTATAAATTTTTGGATGTGTAATAGAGGTCTTCCACTGGGAGACCTGGTCTCCCTTTTATTCCAAATCTATATACTAGCTCAAGACTGGGAATTGATTGAGGGCCTGATTTTTTGTTTTTATTACTTATTTATTTATTTTATTAATTTTTTGGGTACCAGATATCAAATTCACAACCTCATGCCTGCCAGGCAGTCTCTTAGGCCACTGAGCTAAATCCCTGGTCCTATTTTTTGAGACAGGGTCTCACTATGTAGTTCAGGTTGGCCTGGAATTCACTTTGTAGCCTAGGCTGGTCTGGAATTCAGAATGATCCTCCTGCCTCAGTCTCCCAAGTGCGGGGATTAAAGGCGTGTGCCACCATACCTGGCTGTTTTTATTATTATTATTTTTTTTTTTTTTTTTTTTTTTTTTGCGGCACTGGGGATTGAACTCACAACCTTGCGCTTGCCAGGGCAGGCGCTTAAGCTGCTGAGCCAAACTCCCCAGCCCTGGTTTTTTGAGGCAGGGTCGCACTATGTAGCTCAGGCCGGCCTTGCGCTCGCGTTGTAGCCCAAGCCGGCCTTGAACTCACAATGCTCCACCTACCTCAGCCTCCCAAGTGCTGGGATTAAAGGCGTGCGCCACCATGCCCAGCTTGTTTTTATTATTTAAACTATACTTTTGCTAATTTGACCTAGAATTCTTCCACTTCTGCAAATCAAATAAGAACTTAGCAGATCTGCTGGGCATGGTGGCACATGCCTGTAATCCCAGCACTTGGGAGGCTGAAGCAGGAGGATCACTGTGAGTTCGAGACCAGCCTAGGCTACAAAGTAAGCTCAAGGCCAGCCTGAGATGCACAGTGAGACCCTGTCTCAAAAAAAAAATTAGCAGATCTCCCACCTATTTAATTTCTACCAAAGAATACTAACTGTACTCCAGACAGTTATCCTATAAGAGATTTTCTTTGAAATCTTCTTCCATCGTCTATTTGTATTCATCACAGTAAACTGTTGCATATTTTCTAACGTTTTAAATTTAAACTAGATTTTTTAAAATTTCAAATTTTCAAGTACTGTAAAACTGATGTTTCAGAAAGCTTAACCTAAGGCCAGGGATTTAGCTCAGTGGCATAAAGTGCCTACCTGGCAGAAAGCTTGACCATTATCTTTTAGAGGTAAGGAAAAGGAACCCTAGAGTAGTACCACCCCATCCTCAATCTCACAACACTCTCATTCAAATCTTTTACACAGTTACTACACTCAAATAATTCACACACTTTCATAACTCAGGTAAGTAATATTCACACACACAATAATAACAACTCTTACATGATCTCCCACATCAATTTAAAGACACAACAGGATAATCACGTCCCTTATACTGTCATACAGTTCTTTCAGAGACTTGGGTACATTCACAAAAAAACACTTTCATGTCGGTCACCAGTTGTCCTGCCCCAGTGATGGTCTCAAGGGTGAATCATCTCATAATACATGACCAAGAATCAGACACAGAAACACAAATCACTTGTTCTCAAAGTGAAGCAACATTTTTCTCACAACATATTTAGCGATGAAGTCATTGGTTTCTCAGCAAAGTTAGGTTTTTCCCATCGATTTGTCTCTTTGGGTTGATAATATGTATTAGCTTTCACTTCTCTCAGTTCACGCACACGAAATCACATCGTTCACAAGCACAAATATAAGACTCAGGATAATCCCAACCCAGTCCCTCTTTTGTCAGGGTCTAAACTCACCTTGGCTTTGGCAGACATGTGCCATATGTGGCAGACATGTGCCATAGCCAAATCCGGTCATTTGTCATAAATAGACCCAGCACACCCTCACAGAATGTTACAAAGTCAGCCGTAGTCCGCAGAAACAGTTTCACACGGCTTCTGACACACATTGTAACACACGTGGCACCACATTATAACACCTCCAGTCACTCTCTCAAAAGGTCTCAGAGCCATTTCACATACAAGTCATGCGCCACACCTTCACTCTCAGGGACACACCATCTTCGCCCTCTCACCTTTGGACACGTGCACGTGCGGACTCACTACGAAAAGCATCTCCCACCAGAACCTCCCAAATACAGGCCAGATTCCTCCTCAGCAACCAACAATTCTTTTAAACCATGGCAGGAGGTCGCTGTAGGTGAGTAGAGGTAACTACCGTGCCAGTTCTGAAATTCGTCTTCAAAGGACTCTGAAATCTGAATCCCTATCAGGGACCCTACATTTTTGGCGCTAAAGCAACCCTGAGGGACAGCGCTTTGAGTTCAGCGCGCTGGCTCTTCCGCACGGACTACGTTTCCCAGAGGACACCGCTGCCTGAGGTACTTCCGGAAGGCGCCTCAGTGAAAAGATCTGGAGGGGAAGGCAGGTCAGGTCGCGATGGCCGGACTGGACAGGAACCTTTGCTTGAATCCGAATCAAAACTTGAATCAGATCATTTTTTTGAGGATGCTGAAGGTGAGGAATCTGTATCTCCAGGACGGGACCATGGAAGAGGAATATCAGTAGAGTTAGGCCTCTGAGGGCAGGAGTTGTGGGGGAATGTTGAGAGAGCATGGGTGAGACTAGGGTTTATCTTTGCGCATTGTGTGTGGCTGTTGTGACAGTGACTGAGTGTGTGATTGTGCTTTTGTAGCAGTAACTGTGTGAGCGTTTGTATGAATGGAGTTTATGTGTTACCATAACCGTGACTGTGGTGGCTGTGGAAGTCCCATTTACTGACATGAAAGAAAAATAGTACACGTATATAAACAGTTACACTCAAGGCAGTTAGGGATGCACTTGAGTAATCAGCTGTAGATTCACGCACACAACACAAAGCCAGAATTACAGTGTCCACCCCACTGGTATCATCACACAGCCTCAGGAAAAGCCACATACATAGTAATAGTATGCATATATGTGTCTTGATTTTTTCAAAGATTAGGTCACAATGTGCATTATAATTTCTTATTAAAAGCTATTTGGGAGGCTGAGGGTGTGTAGCTCAGAGGAGGAGCACTTGCCTAGCACGTTGTGAAGCCCTTGGTTTAATCCCTAGGAACACACAGACACAAAAATACACTAAAAAAGTACAGTGTTTATGACTTTTTTTGTCTGTAATTCAGGACAGACTTAAGATTTTCCAGGATGCTTCCAGGTATGATCTATGTATCTATCTATCTATCTTTCTTTCTTTTTTTTTTTTTTTTTTTTTTTTTTTTTTTTTTTTTTTTTTTTTTTTTTTTTTTCTTTCTTTAACTTGGTACTGGGCCTTACCCAAGGGACTCTACCACTGAGCTATACCCCCAGCCTTTTGTTTGTTTGAGGTACTGGTGATTGATCTCAGGGCTTTCACACTGTTACATCCCCATCCATTTTTTGAGACAAAGTCTCACTCAGTTGCTTAGGTGAGGCTTGAACTTGTGAACTTTTCCATCTTCCTGCCTCAGCCTTGAAGCATGCTGGGATTACAGGTATGGGCTATGGCAGCCAGCTCCTTTGTTTATTCTTATAGTGCTTCAAATGAAACACTCAAGTATTTATTTTGCTGGAGAAATTTTTATTCTATTTATTTCTGCTCTTCTGTGTTTTAGCCTCCATTTTTAAAATATTTGTTAGTTACACGGATCTATCACCCTGATCTTGTTTTTTTTTTCATTTTATAACTCAAACTGGCCTTAAACTTACTATGTAGTTGTGCTTGCTTTGACAGCACATATACTAAAATTGTAAGAATACAGAGAAGATTAGCATGGCCTAGCCACAAGAATGAGATACAAATTAGATAAGTGTTCTATATTTAAAAAAAAAACACTAAAAAAGAACCAACTCAGTATGTAGCCCAGATTAGTCTTGATGTCACAGTGATCCTCCTGCCTCAGCCTCCTGAGTGCTAGATTACAGGCATGTGCCACCATGCTCAGCATGTTTTTCTTTTAATATTGTCTATTTCCTTTGATTTTTTTTTCTCTTAATTCAGTGATAATCTGCTTAGTTCTGTGCTCAATTCTGAGCAGCTGAATCAAGTCCATTTTATTTTAGTGCTGAAATGCTGGTTGGGCACAGATAAATTCCTTCTGCTGAAGAGTGTGGCCTCTGTTTTTCTTCTATCTATCCTTCATGGTTTTGAGTTAGGTTAGGATTTGTCCCAGTATTCTCTAATAATTTATGTAAGTGCGTATGGGACCTGGGAGTAGGAGACTTGAAAGAGTAAGAAAAATATCATTCTAAATTAGCATTTTGGGAGCTCAAAGGCAATCATCTATTTTTTTTCCCCTTCCATCCTCTTATCCAGCAGCACTTTCTTTGGACTGAGTTTCTTTTGAGTGGAACCAAGAGGAGGATTAATTAATATATTCAGTTCTGAAATAAACCATGGCTCATGTAAGTTGATATTTTCTTGTTCCTAATTAATTGTTTTCTATAGGGCATGTGACTATTTCAGCTGTTTAGCCTCATAGTGTTACCTAGCTGAAATTATACAGTAACCTGCTAAGAGAGTAGGTGATAAAGAGAAGTTCAGGCTCTTCCTCTTTTGCTCCTCTTCTCTCCTCTATAAATTGTGTTCGTATACTCACTGAATAAATCATTCCTCATCTCCGGTATACTCAATCTGCCAGGAATGAGGAAAGAACAGAAATAGTATTCTTTTGAGGAAAACTGTTGAGAATGATTAGAAAGTTGAGTGATTTAGTTGAAAAAAAAACGTATATTTGTTTTGTTTGTTTTTTTGAGCCAGGGTCTCACTATGTAGTCCAGGCTGGCCTTGAACTCACTATGTAGCCCAGGCCTGGAACTTGCAGCCATCCTTCCACTTCAGCCTCCCAAGTGCTGGGATTATAGGCATGTAGCACCATGCTCAGAAAATTGAGTATAAATTTTAAGTTGGGTAAGAAGTAGAAGAAATGAGTGAGGTGAATGACAATGTGAAGGTAATCAGAGAGAAGGGCACTTGAAATTTTGACAATATTGCAGTTACTGCTAATGACAGGGTTTAGAATAGTAACATGAGAAGTGAATGAATTAGAGTGGAAAACAAAATTGTAGAAATAAGCCGGGCGTGGTGGCGCACACCTTTAATCCCAGCACTCGGGAGGCTGAGGTAGGTGGAGTGTTGTGAGTTCGAGGCCAGTTTGGGCTACAACTCGAGTGCAAGGCCGGCCCGAGCTACACAGTGCAACCCTGCCTCAAAACAAAACAAAACAAAAAAAGACAGGGCTGGGAGTTTGACTAAGCGGCTTACATGCCTGTCAGGCAGGTGCGAGGTTGTGAGTTCAATCCCTGGTGCTGCAAAAAAAAAAAAAAAAAAAGAGAAAAGATTGTAGAAATAGAATTTAGGGATTTACTAGGACTTGGTGTTGAAAGAATTTAACATGTGAATATTTGCTTTTTCAACTCTTCTCCACTAATTAGGTAGTATGTGAATATTTGAAGTCACTGAAAATTAGGATTAGCAGTATAAGAGATAATGACACTGGGCTAGGAGCTAAAATTTCTCAAGGGGGAGCCAAGCATGGTAATAATACATGGCTGTATTCCCAACTGCTTGGGAGACTGAGAATCACTTGAGTCCACAAGTTCTAAGTCAGCCTAGTCAACATAGCAAGACCCTGTCTCAAAAATAAAAAATTTTTTTAATAAAATAAAATTTCTGAGGGGCAGGAACCTGTATGTCAACAAATCTGCCACAGGAAGAGATAATGCATAGTATAATCCAATGAAATGATGACATTATATTTTAGAGAATGTAATGGTTGATATATTGTGTCAATTTGAGAAGTTTAGAAGCTTAAGTAAGTGACTCAGCAGTTCTACATCCTAGGGTGTAGAGAACCTACCCTAGGGCAGATAGTCTGTTTACAGTATAAGGGAGCAAACAGCCAGGTGTGGTATCACACATGTGTAATTCCAGCACTCAGGAGGTTGAGGCAGGAAGATCTTTGTGAGTTCAGAACCAACCTGGGCTACAAAGTGAGCTCAAGGCCAGCCTGAACTGCATAGTGAGACACTGTCTCAAAAAAAGAGAAAACAAAACAAAACAAAAATGAGGATAAGAGGCTTGCTCTTCCCCTTTTTGCTCTTGTTGCTTTTGCTGTCTTCCACTGCCATGAACTGCTGCCTCTTTGCCATGCCACCCTGCTTTGGAACCAGCTGATTATGGACTGAAACCTCTACAAACTGTGAGCTAAATAAACCTTTCCCCTCTTTAACTTAGGCGTCAGGTATTTTGTCTCAGCAGCAAGAGGAAAGTAACCAACACAGAGAAGAAAGGACAGTTGTCTGATACCAGCAGTGAGGTACAAGGAGGATAGTGGCATGAAGTTTGTGGAAAAAGAAAAACAGCCACCACTTGAGATGTTCTCATGAGAAATGGTGTTTTCAGGGTCGGAGTGGGGGTGGGGGCGGTGAATGGTTAATTAGATCATTCTAATGGTAAATAAAATGAACTTCACAATTTTGGGTTTTCCAATTAAATGTTATTAGAAATTGGTGTTCAACAACTTTACCCAGTAGAGAGACTTTTTGCTTAATGATGCTTTGGGATTAAAGATATGACTGACTATTGCCTAGAAAGATCAAAGATTTTGGCAGCAAATAGACAAACATCAACTACAAACTCCAGTTTTAGACTGAACAGGATATGTTAGCCTGAGGTTACACCTATGTGATCCTGATCATTCTATATCAGTATTCTCTAATTTAAGAACAGAACATAATAAGAGTGCAAGGAGAGTTAATGAATGATAACAGTTAAGATTTCTCAAGTATAATTGCAAAAAATGGAATATGTGTCTTACAAAACACTTTAGAGACTTTGTACACCTAGAGATGCAATTTTAAAAGAATGATTAAATTTCTTTTTTTTTTTTTTTTTTTTTTTTT